>SZWC01005859.1:0-25049 GCA_023375785.1 Penium margaritaceum
CACACACACACACACACACACACACACACACACACACACACACACACACACACACACACACACACACACACACACACACACACACACACACACACACACACACACACATTTGTTTTGACTCACGATCTCACAACTTGTCTTGCCCACTTGCATGCCAAATCCCTCTTATGTCACGCAAGTGACGGTGCCAACGACCAAACAAATTCAGCAAACATGAGCCAATCCCAGAAAAAACCAGTTTTGTACGGCGATCACAACACATAGACTATCCAATTTCTAAAAAAATACAATGACGTATCACAATTAACAAGACGTATGCATTTTAGCACAAAAAAAATTCAACTTGTACCCGAATAAACGAATTCATTGCCTGCCAATAATTATTTAACAACAAAATAAAAAAACACTACGGTATCATGAACCGTTTCATCACATTGGCCACACGTTGAAATTTGTATGTGCATGTAGGTCATTTTTGCATTATGACTGCTCAAAGCCCGTCAATGGATCGACAGCAGTCAATCGACTGACAACGGTCGATCGATCGACCTACAACGGCGGTCGAATGATCGACAATGGTCGAGCTGTTGACATGGTGCGTCCCTTGCCATGAGTGCCGTTGATCGTACTCCCTGGTTCGACCACTGAGGAGTGATCGAACACCTGATCTGACTTTAGATTTGTATACCTTGGATCTCTCCATGCAGGATCGAGCTTTGAATCGCTCGATTTGAGTGAGTATTCGGAAAGTTAGCCTAGCCCGAAAATCGGGTGTTAGGCGTGTGGAATCTGGTACCCGCAATAGGTGGCGGGATAATCCACCGCCACTAATCCTAGTTCGTCTCCATGGGCTCCAAAGGCACATGGGCCATGAAGGAATGAATCTGGATGGTCCCCTGGACCAAGGTGAGCCCCTCCCCATGTTGGGATGACAGGAAGGGCGCTTCGACAGGCCACCGTCGAAGCGCCTCCCGTCACTCCCGTTCGTGGGCATGGTGGGCGGCTCGGCTCCACCAAGGGTTACTTCGACGGCCGTAGCAGGGGCTCTACAGCTCCGATTTGGGCGTTCTTGGATGCGTTGGAAAGCTAAGATCACAGGCTATAAGAATCTGATGTAACAAAAACGTATTTTGATTCAGATCTACTGAATGCGACGTGTTCTGCCCACTCACATCCGTGATCCTTGTACTCCACACTCTTCACCATTGGTGTCCATTGGCTGTCCAAACCTTGGTAGCGTGAACCACTGAGAGCTAGGCATCCTTGAGGGTGTCTCCACACCCACTAGAGCCAACAGATGCGGCATGCGCACCTTAGGTTTGAAGGCAAAGGGCAAGCGGACCCTTTGTACCTGGTCTGCTACACGGATGCAGACTACGCTTGGGATGTGGACAAGCGGAAGTCCACATCCAGCTACGTGTTCTTCCTTGCTCGTGCAGCGGTCTCGTGGTACAGAAGGAAGCAGGGCTGTGTTTCCACCTCCACAGTGGAAGCGGAGTTCATCGCATTGGCCGAGGCGGTGAAGGAGGTGGTGTGGCTCCGCAGATTGCTGGAGGAGCTGGGCGTGCCGTAGCAGGAGCCAACGGTGGTGCGAGAGGACACCACCGGCTCCATCTCGCTGACCAACAACCCGACGCAACACAAGAGGACGAAGCATATTGACGTGCGTTACCACTATGCACGGGACATGGTCAAGAAGGGGCAGGTGGTGCTGCAGCACTGCAGCACGCACAACATGCTTGCGGATTGCTTGACCAAGGCGCAACCCGCGGACCGGCACGCGATGATTGCGGCCAGACTTGGGATGACCAGCTATGATGGGCTGGAGGGCGCAGCGGAAGATGAGTGAGAGTCAGCAGGTACAGCGCACATGGCAGGTGCAAGGGGGAGAACGTTGAAAAATTGCCCCTCCGCATGCCCAAGTGCGGCGCCGGGAGGCGCCTATGAGCCGCTAGAAAATGGTAACGCCGCTCCGGCGGATCTGGAGACTCGAGGAATGCTCAGATCATAAAATGGATGATTTTTCTTTAAAGTTGACGAGTCGTTGAATCCGGTGGAAGTTGTTTCGCTGGAATCGGACAAGTATCGAGGGAGATATGGCCTTCCAAAGTTGAGGTGTGCGCAGCGACTCTGGGAGCCGGCTACGACTCGAAATCCGGTGGATAATCGACCAGATTGATTAACAAAAATACCATCTGGAGAAATTGCTCCAGAAGGCCTGCCGAGGCGTCCGGTGGATAACGCACCTGATCCGGCGGATCATCCACCGGATCCAGTAGTGCAGGTTGTTACTGAGGGACTTAGCCAAAAACCTGGCTCGATGTCCGAAACTCAGTAGAACGTTTTGTTACTCGGGGACTTCGTCAAAATCTTGACTGCAGGTCCGCGGACAGGTTTCGAACCTCGTCACACCCTATCACCAAACTCGACCCAAAGGTGGGTAGGGTGCGTGGAAACAGTGCAGGAGACCCCTACACCAAGTGCAAGAGGACCTGCGTCTTGGGAAAGGCGCTTCGCACGTGAAGGAAGGCGCCACGGCGTGTGCGCACCATGGAAGCGTTAGGCGTTTCTGTGGTGGGTGAGACCGGCGCTTCTAAAAGCATAACTTGGGCCATGCTTGGCCAAATTGCATGCAATGTGGTGCGTTGGAAAGCTCATGACTAGCCTATAAATGTTGTGATCATGTTTATGTTTAAAAACTAACGCAAAATGACGTTATTCCCTTCGCAAACTGGCTGTCTCTAAGTTCCTACTCACATAGCGTGAGGCGCCCAGAAAGCTCACGCTCAGTCTCAGATTCGCCCAAAAACAGTAGACGTGAACCACTAGAGAAGATGAGACAAAAGTCGGAACCGCACCACGCGGATTACCTCCTGAAAGTGTCTGGGGGGCATTGGCTTCTGTGTGGTAGACCGAGGATCAGCAGGGGTCCAAGGTCTCACCGTGGAGATGCTTGTGTGCCTTCGTAGGCATCTCCCCGTTGTCGAAGGCTTGGCGTTTTTGGGATCCTGCTGGTCTTCGCATCATTGAGTAACACGACACGCTCTTCTTTGAGTCTCTCACCCACTGTGATCTGACATCGATCACGTGGCTATGCGTCATGCACGTTCCCACGTGTGAGGTTTCTCGACGGACGGGGGAGTCTGAGCCTACGAGCACCTCTTGCCCAACTGATGTGTCTGTTTCAGCTCCCTCCACAGCTCGGTCTCCGTATTTTCATGATCCAGCGATCATTGCTGTTGGCCCAGAAACCTTTCCAGCACAGCCGGCTTCTACCCCTTTTCCCTCGCACCCGAAAGGTGCCCATGATCCTGTACCAGTGTTCGCTAGTACCCTTGCCTCTGTGCGTGGTCCTACCTCACCTGCTCCCACTGCTACACCCAGTCCCGTGTCTCCCACACATGCATCTTCTCACACAACATCACCAGTTCCTTTGCCACAGGCCTCACTAGCTTTGGTCGTGCCTGTCTCTGAGCCCGAGGTGCACCCCTCGAGCCCAGGTTACTCACATGAGTCCGGCGGTCGTCTTCGACCATTGGACTTCGATGTCCAACGAGTGTCAGGTTCCGTACCCATGCGCTTCACTCGCAGAATCACGAGTGGTGATTCCGGCACAAAGGCCCTAGGCCTGAGTGCCCACACTGAGCACATGGAGGTATATCTAGCGTGCCTCGTAGGGCACGAACTTGTCACTCGCGAGTTTCATATCATTTGTGATGCAGCAGTTGACCTTGTGGTCGTCAGACCTAACACTGAGGCATGTGCTCTTGCCACATAGAGCTCTCCATCTATAGCGGCTGACCCGGGCACATTGAGGGAAGCTCTCTCATCACTTGATGCTGATGCTTGGCGTGCTGCCTACAAGGATGAGCTTCGTCCCATCCGAGAGTAGGGAGTTTGTAAGCTAGTCAACCTTCCACCTCGGAGGAAGGCTATTGAGGTCAAGTGGGTCTTTTACAAGAAAGTAAAGCCGGATGGCTCACTGGAACACCACAAGGGTTGCTTGGTCGTCAAGTGGTACTCTCAAATTGAGGGCATCGATTACATTGACACCTTTGCCCCTGTCGGCCGCATGACCTCAGTTCGAGCTCTGTTCGGTGTAGTGGTTCAGCATGACTGGGAACTGTACTAGATGGAAGTGAACAATGCGTTCCTCCATGGTTCTCCGGATTAGGAGATAAACGTTGCTCAGCCACCAGGCATTGAGGACGGTGACAAGGTCTGGCGATTGCGCAAGTCCTTGTACGGCCTTAAGCAGTCTCCTCAGTGTTGGAACCAAAAGATCACTGGCACCCTGACTGGTGTTAGATACGTACAAAGCGAGACAGATCCCTCTCTCTTAATCCGATGGATGCCTGAGCAGTTCACCACCATCCTTGTCTATGTCGATGACCTTCTGATCGCGTCTCCTTCCAAGGAGGCCATGAAGGAGGCCAAAGCGGTCCTCCAGACTGCCTATAGGATGAAGGACCTTGGTCCTACAGCGATGCTTCTTGGCATGGAGATTGTGCGAGACTGCACATGTTGGACACTACTGCTGCATTAGGCCCAATACGCACGTGTTGTGGGGGAGCGCTTCAGCAACCTCCTTGGCATAGTTTCCATGACCTCCACACCTCTCACACCTGACAGGCAGGATGCCCTGAAGGTGGACGATCCCACATAGTTGGGGGAGACAGTGGATGTGACCTTGTACCTCTGTATTATTGGATCTCTGATGTACCTAGCCAATATCACACACACTGACATCGCCTTCGTTGTCAACCTCCTTGCATAGTTTTCTCAAGCTCCACGCGCTAGTGCCCTTCATGCGGCTGTGCAAGTGGTGTGGTATGTGGTTTCCACACCGTACCTTGGATTCTACTTTCGCCGGTAGTGTTCGATGGTCCTTGACGGCTACACCAACAGTGACTGTGCCTTGAGTTAGAATGGATGCAGTCATACCGGTTCCTGCTTGGTGGTACCACTGTGTCCTAGCGCAGTGGCCAGGAGGGCTGCATTGCACATAGCTCATAGGAGGGAGAGTATGTTGCTCTTGGTGCAGGGGCCACTGAGGTAGTATGGTTGCAACACCTGTTCGTTGAGCTGGGTAAGTCAGGACCTGCCATTGCGCTTTGGTGCGAAAATCAGAGTGCTCTTGCCATTACGAAGAGCTCTTGTGTCTTTCACACTCGTACAAAGCACATTGCGGTTGAGCATCACTTTGTGCGTGATCTGGTGGAGCGACACGTGATCTCCGTCACATGGGTTGGCACTGACATGCAGCGTGCTCACTTTTTGACAAAGGCACTAGCACGCAGGAAGTTTCTGGTAGCCATTTGTTCTATTGGGCTTCTCCCATTGTCTGAGAGTGGTTGAGTGTGGGGTGTGTCTGTGTCTGTGTCATGACCATTTTGGCACTCATTGTCGTACTCGTTTGAGTGTCGCACCTGTATTGACATGCGTAGCATCAGGTCATGGGGGAGTGTTGTGATTTGTGACGTTGCTGTCGACCTGTATAGTTTACTGTGACCACTCTGCCATGTCCATACTCGTGCAGATCCATGATTTGGACCCTGGTGGTACCGGTGCGTCATCTGGTGGTGGACAACCAGCTTGGTTCACTGGTCTATACTCGTGCCGATCCCTGATGTGGACCCTGGTGGTACCGGTGCGTCGTCTGGTGGTGGACAACCAAATTGGTTCACTGGTCCATACTCGTGCAGAGCCCTGATGTGCACCCTGGTGGTACCGGTGCGTCATCTGGAAGTGACCGATGATCATTCCAGAGGTCTGGACGCTACCCATGACCTCCTGTAGTTTTTCTGCAGCACGTAGGAGTTGATCGGTTGACTGGCCGTGTGCCCGATTTGCATGTTTTGCATTGTGTGTCCAACGTTTGATGCCGGATGCATGCATGTGACCAGTCGTAACGTCCCGCTTGTGATTCTACACGTCTAGGTTTAGAAGGCGTAGCATTCTGACATGTCTGCGATGAGTTACGACCAAAACAATGGTTTTGGACCGGTTTTAGGACAGATATTGTGTTGCCGTGTGCGACACCCGCTGTGCGCCGCGGCAGGTACGTATGCCATGGATCGTTCATTTTTCATTTCTCTCTTTAAATTCTATTGAAGCATTATGACACTTTACCTTGTGTCTCCTAGCCACACCCTTGCCGTTGTGTGTACAACTTGTGACTGTCGTCACTGTCTGACCTGGCACTGACGCCTAGTTAGTAGCTGTGTTACTAGGAAGCTTGCAAAGTAGAGTGCAGCGGCATCAGCAGCCACAAGCAGCAACTGCAACATAGCAGCGGCAGCAGCACAGTAGCAACATTGCAGCTGCTACAGTGACAGCAACACCAGCAGTGGCTACGGCAGTAGCGGCTGTAGCAACAAGAGGCACAACAGCAATTGCAGCTGCGGCGGTAGCAAGCAGGTGCAAGACCAGCCTCGAGCAGTTGTAATAGCCACTGCAGTCAATGCAGCAGCTACAGCAGCCAACGCAGCAGCTGCTGCAGCCACAGTTGCTGTTGCTGCAGCAACCGTAGCACCACTTGTTGCAGCAACTACTGCTGCCGACGCGAGGGACCCGGCCCAGGGGGGGAAGGGCAACAGTCAGGTCTGTCGTACCAATGGAGGGCACGAAAGAATGCTGGCCGAGCGCCGGCGCACGAGCCGGTGCGTGCCGGCCAAATTCCGGCGCCCCGTCAGCCTCTGACCGGCTGCACGGGAGGGGTAGGAGCGAGTTTCCCCCTCCACTCCGCTTGCCTCGTGGGTCGAGCCAGACAGCCAACAAAAAAAAAGGACAAGGGGAGTCCACAAGTGAGGCCCTCGAGAAGAACCCCGGATTAGGCTTTCCCACAAGCACCAAAGTGATCGGTGATACAAAAAAAACAAAAGAAAGTAAAAACAAAAAATGTCCGTCATGCGGAAACAAGCTCCCGGCAGCACCGCCAATGACGCAGCTGCTAAGGGCAGCTCCGTCAGCGGCCAACGCTGGCTGCCGCCAGCGTCACCACAATGGTAGCAGTAGCAGCAGCAGGAGCAACAACCACAACTGCAGTAACAGCAGCAAGAGTTGCAACAGCAACAACAACAACAGTAGCAGCAGTAGGAACAACAGTTGCAGTAGCAGCAGCAGCAGGGGCAGCACCAGCAGCCGCAACAGCAGCAGCAGCAGCGGCCATCCAGCCCGATGACCCTGGCGCGCCAGGTTCGCGCGCTGGCAGACTTGCAGGCGGAGAGCCGTCAGGCTTTGACGAGGCAAGTTGCAGAGCTGCAGGACCTGGTCAGGGGCTGATTGCCCTAGCAATAACATCAGTCTGCAGATTTGAGCGAGGACCACCTCACTCATGGCGGTAATGCTAAGGAAGTAATCAAGACTCTCTCTGACTCTGGAGATGAGGGCGAGGAGGATTTGCTGTGTACACACCTTTTGCGCCTAGAGGCATGCCGCAAAGTGCATGAGGTAAATGCCGCCCTCCAGGGCACGAGCTCCATCACCGACCTTAGCCTGGGCTCAACTCATCACCCTCTGAGCTTTGAGGATCTGGCTCTACGGGCTCGTCTGGGCAAGGGGGTTGCCTTCTCTGCGCCCGTTCCTGTAGTGGCTTTGGCCGTCGCCCTGCCGGTGGTCAGGCCACCCAAGTGGTTTGAGTCGGACTCACCCGTCTTTTGGACAAGGAACGACTACAAATCCTGGGAGCCGTGCTTCTGCATGTGGGCCATGAGCGAGGGGGTCCTTGCCTACTACCTCACCCCCTACCAGGCGTATGATCCTACCCAGACTCAGATGGCGGTCCGTGCCGCCTCTGGCTTGATGAAGGCCGCTCCAGACTACACCATGGACTTCAGCCGACTTCAACTCCCTTTGCCAGACTTCTCAGGAGTCCGCAGCTAACTATTGGCGTTGGGTGATCCAGCTGCATGAGGAGCTGGGAGATGATGCCCCTGCGTAGTACCCATCGCTCCAGATCATCCTCTATGGCATCCATCCCGATTACGCACGTATCTTCAACAACTCTGACCAGTCTCTGCTGCGCAACATGGGGAGTGACGGGACATTACTGTGTTGGGCCACTCTCTACTTCCTGGAGGTTGTTGGCATGGACGCAGTGAACCGCGCCCGCCGTGCCACCGCTTCAGCTGTAGTTGCCACCTCGTCTTCCTCCCCGCCGCCTACAGCGACCGCGGTACCAGCTCAGAGGAAAAGGGATCACATATCGTCTGCTGGTGGTAACAATAGCGGTGTGACCAGTAGCAGCACCAGCATGAGCAGCGTCATTTGCAGCAGCAGTAGCGACAGTAGCGGCAGCAGCAACGGCAACAATGGCCCAGGAAGCATTGGGGGTCGCCGACTCGTGTGCTTTAACTATCGTGGTGATCACCGCTATCCCGACCGCACTCGCCTGACGGGCCACCCTCTGGACTAGGCCAAAGTTACGCGAGGACTGCAATAGTCACACGAGGCGCGCTTGCGCCAGACGTCCGGCGTGACTGCCCGCTTGGCCGCCACGACCGCAGTCATCCCGGAGAAGCCCACTATTGTAATGATCCCCCCTGCGACCCTCGCGACCTGGCGCTCGCTGACCGGGACAAGACGATCGCCGAGCTGCACCAGCTTCTCGCCCTACGCTCATCTCAGGGAGGTGCGAGTAGGTTGATTGAGCCGGGGGGTCCTACGGCCTGTGGATTGTCTGTCCTATTGTGTGATGATGCCTGTGGTGATCCTCTTGTACAGTCATGTGTGCGAGAAGGACCTGATGATGTGTCTTGGTTGCATGCGTCCCGTGTGCGTTCTGTCGCTCGCCTTGGCGTGTCGCCCTCCGAGCTCCTCGCTGCCGCGCCTTGTTCCGTCGCCGAGTGCCATGTTGCCCCATGTACGCGCGTCACGGATGCCACCTGGGTCATTGATTCTTGTGCCATCCATCACATGACGTGTCTTCGTGATGCCTTCGTCGTCCAACATCCCGTTGGTGCCATTTGCTCTGTCTGCACTGGAGCTGGCCATGAGGTCCCTATCCAGGGTGTTGGGGTTGTACAGTTCATCGGTCCAGCTGGTCCCGTATACATCTCCGATGTCCTCTTTGTCCCTCATCTTGAACTCAACCTACTGTCTGTCCGTGCTTGCACCAAGATGGGCCTGGGTGTCACACACACAGCTGTCGATGCTCTCATCAGTGGGACGATCATTGATGATCTCTACCACATCTCTGGGTTACCTGCCAGTGCCCTCCCCTTACCTCCTTCTCCCACTACGCGTTTCTTTGTTGCTTGTGCTCTCTCCCCTGAGCACCACCACCTCCTACATCGACGCCTCTGTCATGTGCACCTAGGGGCTTTTGACAGGCTGATCTGCACTCAGCCTGCTCTCGGTCTTGATGCGGCGTCCTTTAAGGCTCCGCCCATGACCAATTGTTTGTCCTGTGCTGAAGGCGAAATTCACAGCTCTACCTATCCTAAGTCAGTTTCCAGGGCTCGTCGGCCCCTGGAGCTCGTTCACTCCAACCGCATGGGCCAACTCCCTGTGGAGTTTCAGGAGGACCAAGGTCGCTACGTCATGACGCTGACTGACAACTTCACGCGCATGGGCTGGGTTTTTAGTCTGCGTCAGAAGAGCGACGCGGCCATCACTTTCTGCGTCTGGCTGGTCATGGCTGAACGCCAGGCCAGCAACGCGCTGAAAGCCTTTCGCTCTGACCGCGATGGCGAGTTTCTTGGTGACATGGTGTGCCACTGCACCAAGGACGGTGTTTTCCACAACCTGTCCGCTCCGGCCACCCCGCAACAGAACGGTGTCTCAGAGCATTGGAATCGCACCATGGAGGATGTGGTTCGCTCCATGCGCACCGACAGCGCCATGCCTGAGGCCTTTGCCTTCGAGGGCATGGCGTACATGACCTGGGTCTGGAACCGCATTCCTCATGGCCCCCTCTCAGGCCACCGCACACCCTACGAGCTCTGGTACGACCACCGTGCCAATCTATGCCTTGCTCGTGTCTGGGGCTCCCTTGCCTACGTCTGGTTCACACCGAAGCAGCAAGGGAGCAAGCTCTCTCCGCGTCCCCGCATCTGCGCCTTCATCGGCGTGGCCCTGGGGTTGAAGGCCTGGCGGTTCTGGGACCCTGAGCGGCGCCGCATTGTGGAATCACGTGACGCTCTTTTCTTTTTGCATCTCACCTTTCGTGACCTTGCTCGCATCCACGCTCTCCGTGCTGCTCATGCCCCTGGGTGTACCGGGGCTTGTTGTGAGGGGGAGGTCCCTGTCGCAGTTGGCTCAGTGCCCCCGGCCAGTGTGGTCACTCCATCGCAGACACCCCAGCGGTTGTCCCTGTCTGCTGCTGGTACTATCGCCCTTGCCTCTGCGCCCCTACCCGCGACTGAATCTGCGTCTGAGTCCGCATCTAAGCCTGCACATAAGTCTACGTTTGCAACTGCATCCGCGTATGGATCTGAGCCATCCTTGTCCTTGGCCCGGCCCAATCCTGCGTCCACGGCCGTGTCTGGCTCTGAGGCGTCCCTATCACCGACCCTGCCTGCTCCTGTGTCCACGTCGGCGTTTGGCTCTGAGCCGTCAATGTCCGTGTTCGCTGACGCGTCCGCATCCAGCACAAAGCTGTCTCCAACCACTACGGCCACACCATGCTCCACTGATGTGCCTGCCGTGCAGCCCACTCCTGCATCCGAGTCGGTGGTGGCCCCTACTCCTTTCTCGTCTGATCCCTATATGTGGGCACCCGGCGAGCGCCTCCGCCCTACTCCAACTGTCGACAACATTCCCTAAGGCAGGCACCTGGCCCCTTGCCCTACCTCTCCGGCCGCCAGCAGTGATGTAGCAGGCAATTCCGACCTCGTCCCACGTGTAGCGTTGCCAGTGGTGACCCAAGCACGAAGGCCATCGGCCTGAGTGCTCGCGACGTCATGGAGGTTCACCCTGGCTGTGCCACGGGCATGACACTGCTTGCCCACGAGCACGATCTTGCCCGTGACACCTCTGAGTCCATGGTCACAATCGACTCTCCCTCTGCATCGTATGCCCTAGCCACGCGTAGTGCGCCGCCGTTGTCTCCCAATCCCACCACTCTGCTTGAGGCCTTGTCAGCCCCTGATGTTGAGCAGTGGCAAGCTGCATGCGAGGCTAAGCTTGATACCATCCGTGAGTATGGCGTCTTCAAGTTAGTGAACTTGCCAAAGAACCGCAAGGCCATCAAGGTCAAGTGGGTTCTCTACAAGAAGCCCAAACCAGACAACAGGATGGAGCGCTACAAAGCCCGCTTGATGGCAAAGGGCTTCTCCCAGGTCCCTGGTGTTGACTTTATCGAGACCTTTTCTCCTATTGGCCGGATGACGATGACACTGACGTTGCTGAGCCAGGTTTGTGAGCACGAGTGGGAGCTTCACCAGATGGATGTCAACAACGCGTTGTGAACGGGGACCTTGATCTACATGGTCCAGCCACCCGGCTTTGAGGATGGCACCGGTCGCTTGTACCGGCTACGGAAGGCCTTGTACGGCCTGAAGCATTTGCCTCACTATTGGAACCAGGAGATCACAAGCACGCTGAGACGCACCGGGTACGTTCAGAGTGATGCTGATGCATCCATGTTCCTCTCACAGTCCCCAGCACCGCTTGCTGCCATCCTCGTTTACGTGGATGATCATTTGATCGCCTCGTCCGACCTGGATGCAGTGAATGCCGCCAAGGCCGTTCTCTCCTTGGCCTACAAGATGAAGGACCTCAGCAAGGCCTCTGTCTTTCTTGGGATGGAGATTTGCACGGCCGTGTCCTCCGCACGCTCCGCGCCCATCAGGCACGTTACGCAAAGGCTGTGGGGGAACGCTTTGCTGATCTCCTCACTAGCGTCCACATTGCCTCCATACCCATGACCCTTGAAGGGCAGGCTGCCCTGAAGGTGGACGACCCAGCTGACCTGGAGGAGCCAATCAATATGACCCTGTACTTGCGAGTCATCGGCTCGCTCATGTACTTGGCCACCACGACACAGCCCGGCATTGCCTTCACTGTCAACCTACTCGTCTAGTTCTCACAGTCTCCACGCCAGGAAACGCTTGAGGTAACCGTCTGGTGTGTGTGTGTTATGTCATGTCCATCGTATGCTTCGATATGTGCTTCTGCAAACAGGTGTCCTTCGTGCTCGACCGGTACACATACAGTGATTGGGCATGGAGTCCAGATGGCAAGAGTTGCACCGGCTATGTCTTCCTCATTGGGGGTACTGTTGTGTCCTGGCGTAGTGGGAAGTAGGGCTACATTGCACGTAGCACTGCGGAGGCAGAGTATGTTGCTCTGGGCACAGGAGCAGCTGAGTGTGTCTGGCTTGTTCGTCTGCTGCGTGAACTACGTCAGTCCATTCCCCCCGTGGTGCTTCAGTGTGTCAACATGAGCGCAAAGGCAATCGCCAAGAACTCAGGTGTGTTTCATGCATGCACAAAGCACATCAACGTCGAGCATCATTTTGTGCGTAACCTGGTTGATTGTGGTGAGACCCAAGTCATCCACGTGCGCAGTGACAAGCAGCGCGCCAACTTTCTGACCAAGGCTCTGGGTCGTTCAAAGTTTTATGCGGCCACTCGTTCCGTGGGACTCTGCCACGCTCCCGTTGGAGGTTGACCCCTCATGTGCCATCTTGCTTGTGCTGTGCTTGTTGCCTTCAGCCTTAGTGTGTATCTTGCCTTGTCCAGCGTTAGAGTCTGTATGTGCATGGACGTGTATCGCCCTGTGGTCATGGGGGAGTGTTGTATTGTGTGTTGTACACGGCTTACCGTGACCCCTCGGCTTATGTCCATTCATGTGAAGATCCCTGACATGGCTACGGTGGTAGAAGACTGGCGGCCAGACGGGCGCCCAGAAGACATCTTTCTTAGTTAGATTCACGCTGTGGGGCAGCACATAGGCGTGCAGCCTATCAGGTTGTAGCTCTTGTCAACGCAGCCGCTCTGGTTTAGACGGCTCGCTGTTTTGACTTGTTTGCAGGGAATTGTACCCAAAACTGTGTTTTTGCAAGTGTTTTATTCTTGCCTGAAATTGTGCGCACATGTGCGTCCCGTGTATGTGCACCCACTAGGTCTGAGACACCATTTAGGCTGCCCAGGCCTCAGTTGTTAGCTCTCTCTGCACATTTGCTTGCAGCCAGACGCGTTGATGCTTCGTGCTAGTCAGACCCTTGTAGTTGATTTCTGCCCTTCTGCCTAGCACCTGCTTGCACACATTTTGTCACATCACTGTTGCACACACAATGACGCATATGGAAATGCTGCAAAGAGAATTACGCACATGACAATGCTGCACAATAAATAGTGCATAGGATAACACCATGGATGGAGTATTAATATACCCATCATTTCGCCAGATAAAGCAGCAACGTCCATGGTAAAAAAGGAACCGACGGCGGTGTCAAGAGTCGAAAATGGAAAGACAGCGGTGTCCATAGTCGAAAATGACATGACAGCGGTGCCCATGTTTTTTGTCGTACGAGCAAAAACGAGCACGGGTGATTTATACTTCATGTATATAAGACACTTGACATGAATGTTTACTTTGATCTTCGGCGGTCATCGCGAGCTCGCAGGTGGAGTTTTGCGGCGAGACCACCCTGCAAGCTTGCGATGACCCTGCCAAGGGCGTAAATACTCCGGAGTCCATCGTTTTGGTCGATAGATCCGCGGTGGCCATAGTCAAAAGCAAACCGACGGCGGTGTCCATAGTCAAAGACTATGCGTCAGCGGTGTCTATAGTAAAAAACGAGATGGTAGCGGTGCCCATGGTTTTCATTGTGCAAGAAAAAAACAAAAATCATGTCAATTGTATCCACTATTTGATCAAAGCATTCAGTCGACATGGACTTGCATGTCCTAAACAAATGTCGCATGTTTCCAAGCTGTCTTCACAGCCCCTGTTTTGTTTTGTCGTTTATGGTTTTACAGCGTGGAGTTCGTTGAAGTTGGAGCCATGCCTGTAAACCGATTTCTGTTGGTTTTTGTCTCACATCTCTCACTTGTACACTGTTGTGTCCTCCTGGCTTGTGTACTTCGGTGTCCAGATGACTGACAGCAAGACGCGACGCTGATGGAGTGTCATCCGGTGGAGCCGACGCACGCCGAGGCCTACACGCAGTTTGCTTGAGCCTCCTCCCTCATTTGTGCTGAGCTCCATCGGCAGACCTCCTCGGCGGTCATGCCGCCGGCAGGCACGTTCGCTGCATATACTGCCTGCACATGTCCAGCATCGTGTTTGACTGCACTAGTGCGTTCGCAACGCCATGTCATGCCTTGGGTCCAAGTTTCATGATTTTCTGGCATTGTTGCTTCTGGGGGTTAGCGCAGACGCTGCCTGGGATTAGGCAGCCATAAAGTCTCACTGCTATTTTTCTAGCTGATTCTGACCGCACGACTGCGTTTGCAGCGTGCGTATTACGGTATGATCAAATTTTCAGGCAAAACGGATGACGCCCGGGTTTGGGCCATCGGCCGTCTGGCAGGGCTCACCAAGAAAACCTGCTAGCCTGAAAATAGAGCTATTCTCTGATTGGCTGGTGAGCTGAGTAACAAGCTCTACAGAGTTGGGGGAGGCTAGTTCTTGGAGGGGTCTCCCATTGAATCTCATTCTTCACTCCTTATCAGTTACTTCCAGTTTTCAGCTGCTTTTTGGCGCTTACACTTGCGCGCACGTTTCTGAGTAACAAACCCAGAGCACGCAGATTTAGACTCTAGAGTAGCAGACGGAGGGGGCAGCAGACTAAGCAACGAGCGTGGAAGCCCGCACGCTGCATCAATAACGCAGCTGCCCTAATCTACCGCCTAGTATTTCAAGCTTGGTATTAGAGCCAGAGCGTAGCAGCAGCATCAGAAGACTGGCGTACAGGTGACAGAGAACGCCGGCGCACCCCCATATGTGCCAGTGTACAGGAAATGCTGCTGGATTATTCCGGTAGCATTGACCAGCCTGGTGGCGGCGTAAAAAATTTCCCCACGGCCATTGGACCAGGGGAAATCCAGCAGCACTGACCCCCACGCGTGACGCAAGGAGGTGAGCGGCCAGCAACGTCACGCATTGCGATGATGACGCACATCAACTAGGTGTGACCGTGTTGCAAGTAGCAACAACAGTAGCAGCTTGCAACAGGAGCAAGCAGTGGCAGCACCAGCCAGGAGCAGATGTGCGGAGTAACAGCAGCTGGCAGGAGCAGCAGCTCGCGGCAGCTTGTAGTACTAGCAGCCCGCTACGGCTTGCAGTAGCAGCAGTGCACAACAGGAGAAAGCAGCAGCATTAGCTGGCTACAGCAGCAGAATAGCGAGCAGCAGCTTGCAGCAGCCAGCTGCAGCAGCAGCAGCCAGTAGCAGCCCGCAGCAGCTGTTGCTGCAGCTCGCAACAACAGTAGTTGTAGCTGTAGCTACTCATAGCCCGCTGACCGTAGTGAGTAGCGAGCTGCGAGCAGCGACCTACGAGCAGCAAGCTTGCTGCTCGTAGCCCGCAGCAAGCAGTGGGCAGCGAGTAGGGAGCTTGCTGCTCACTGCTCGCGGCTTGCAACGAGCAGCGCGCTCGCTGTGACGACAAAGCAGAAAAAAAAGAAAGGGAAGGAAGAAAATCCCCCACCCCACACGTAATTATGCAGCAGCTGCTGCTGCTACCACGGCTGCTGCAACAGCCATAGTAGCTGTAGTAGCACGTGGCAGCTCAGCATCTGCAGTAGCAACGGCTGCTGTAGCATCAATCGTAGTAGTAGCAACAATAGCAGCAGCAACATCAGGAGCAGCAGCAACTGTAGCAGCTGCAGCAGTTGTAGCACCAGACCAAAAGTAGCATCAGCTTTAGCACCAGCAGGAGCAATACCAGCAGCAGCATCAGCAGCCACAGTTGCAGCAATAGCAGCAGCCACCCTACAGCTGACATAGCAGCGGCTTCAATAACGGCCACTGCTGACATCAACACATTTTCAGCTGATGTCATTGCTGATGTGACTGCTGACGTCACCAACAAAAAAGGACAGCAATTCTGTAGATAACATAGCCGCAGCTACTAAAGTCAACCATCACTACTGACGTCATTGCTGACATCAGCAGCAAAGAGAGAAGAAACAAAAGGTGGAACAAGGAGGGCCAAAAAATCTATGGTTACTAGCCCCTAGTGGGGAGGGGTCCTCCTATGATGGGGGGACCCCTACCCCCCCTTTCCTACAACAGCTACAACAGCTATGACAGCAACAACAGTAGCAGCAACAGTAGCAACAGTAGCAGTGCAAACACCGTGTAGGCTTTGTTGTCGGTTATTCCGACTCCATAGATCCACTCGCCAATTTTCACCAGCAGCTCGCAATGCTGACACAACAGCTAGCGGCACTACAACTACCACCACCGCCATTGTTGTAGCAGTCGCAGCAACAACATCAGCAGCCGCCGCCGCAGCAGTAGCATCAGGAGCCGCAGCAGTAGCATCAGCACCCACTGTCGCAAGAGCAACAGCCACCAACGCAAGAACCGCACTACCGTCAGCAAGCACTGCTTGTTCCACCCAGATACGTGAGCCTTGCGATCTCCTATGCCACGCAATACTTGGCGCAGCAACACAATCAGGGACAACAACAAAAGGTGACATCCGTCCTATGCCCCACTCTGGGTGCCGGCCGCAGGCTAGAGGACTTTGAGACCCCCCACCGCCGCTTCAGGCTGGCAACCATTTCCCGAGCTGGGAACTCAGCTTCCGGATCTGGGCACAAGGTGAGAGGCTATGGCCTTACTATGTCCTACCCTTCGACTCCACCCAGGCCGACCAGGTTTATGACGCCGGTTGCGCCGGGCATGCCCTCGTCCTTGTGGCCCCTCCAGCCGCATGCCTCGCCCTTGAGCCCTTCCTCGGCGACCTCACCACTCGCACCCTCCCTGACCCGGCAACAGCCTAGCACGTACTCACGCGTCCTCATTGCTTGTCTAGTGACACCGAGACCAGCTGCCTAATCTGGGAGTTCAACTCCCTCCGCATGGGGGAGACCGAGATGGTCACCTCCTATTGGCAGCACGCAGAGGACCTTGTGTGCTGCATGGGAGACGCTGCACCACCCCTTCTCTCCGTGCTCCTGACCATCAAGTGTGGCGCTACCAGCCCCATCTTTGACGTCTTCGTTCGCTACTCCCAGGGCGTTCTTGCCATGATGGCTATCCAGGGGACTCTTATGCCCTGGGCGTACAAGCTCTTCCTCCGCATCGAGGAAGCACGTCAGGATTCACACATCCATTGCACGGAGTCCCTTGCCTCTCCTACCATCGCCTCAATGACTGTCGCCGCCCCAGCAACACCAGCATCTTCTGGTGCCCCTCGTCTGGCAAGAAGAAGAAGGGCAAGAGGGGCAAAGGGCCTCAGCACCAGACTAGCGGATCAGGCAGTGCCAGCCTTGTCTGCCACAACTGTGGCCAGTCAAGACACGGGTGGCATAAGTGTCCACTCCCGACTGACGAGGCTCGCGTCATTGCCACAATGCGTCATCAGCGCGAGCGCCGCCTCGCCACCATTGCCAAAACCGTCGTTGCTCATGCTGCATCTGCACCGCTCGTGACGGCCCCATTGCAGCCTCCTCCACAGCCGTCTGAGCCCGCTCCTCCCTCCCCGGTGTCTTCCTTTCCCTTCTTGGAATCTGGCACTGTTATATCATAGTTGGTCTACTCCGGCGGACCCTCCACCCGCGAGCGCCAGCTGGAGCAGTTCATCGCCTTCCAGCTCGGCCTTCCTCGCCCTCCTCCCAAGGGAAGTGTGAGTTATGTCGTCACTAGTTCCTCTCCACCTTGCATGACAAAGTCGGTGCTACGATCATGCCCTGTATCTTTGTCTGTCCTGTCCTCTGTCATGCCTTGTCCTGCTGCTCCTCTTCGTGACAATGTCGCCTGGCTAGACGGCTTGCACTCCTAGTTCCCACCTCCGTCCACTTCATCAACGTTGCTTGCCCATTGACATGTGACTATGAGCGACCTAGCCAAACCAGTCCAAGATCCGTCAGAGACCTGGATCATTGACTCCGGGGCCATGCATCACATGACGGCCTTGCGTGAGGCCTTTAGTGTTCTTGGTCTTGACACCGATGTCACCAGGGTTCGGATGGGCTCTGGTAAGGTATTACCCATTCGTGGTGTCGGCGTCATTTGTTTCCGTGGTCCAGCTGGTGATGTCTTCTTCACTAATGTTCTCTTCGTCTGTGGCCTTGAGCTCAGCCTCCTTTCTATCACTACCCTTGATTGCATGAGCATGGACGTTCTTTATACGCGTGGTGTGGACACTGTGTCTTTGCGTCTATCCGGTCATATTGTTTTGCATACCACCACCCATGGCAACTTGTGGCATGTACCGCACCTGTCCGCTTCTACCCCTGTCTCCTCCTCGTTGGAAAATACTAGCCATGCGTTTGTTACCAACACCCTATCTTCGTAGCACACACATCGTTGCCTCTATCACGTCCACTCTGCTGTTGTTGACAGCATGCTTTGCACATAGCCGGCCACAGGCCTTGACTCAGCCTCCATTGCTCTGCCGTGTCCCACTGAGTGCATCGATTGCGCTCAAGGAAAGATGCACATTCCACCTATCCCCTCTCTACCTCTCGAGCATTCACCCCGCTCAACCTGGTTCACTCTGATGTCATGGGTCCCCTCCAGACAGATTCAGTCGGCGAGCACGGTCGTCATGTCCTGACCCTTATGGATGACTATTCTTGCTATCGCTGGGTCTTATGCCTTTGGTAGAAGAGCGACGTCGCTCCCACCATTCGGGGCAAGCTTTTCCGTGCTGAATACAAGTGTGGTCGTCCT
This sequence comes from Penium margaritaceum, assembly GCA_023375785.1. NCBI lineage: Eukaryota > Viridiplantae > Streptophyta > Zygnematophyceae > Desmidiales > Peniaceae > Penium > Penium margaritaceum. Next base: position 18,795 of record SZWC01005859.1, read on the forward strand.
CTCCACCACTTCCGTTCTGATCGTGGGGGCGAACTTGTGGAGACCACACTCTTCCTCGCTTGCCGTGGCGTCCATCATGAGATGTTGGCGCCTTACACGCCAGCCCAAAACGGTGTCTCCGAGCGATGGAACCGTACCATGGCCGACGCCGTCCACACCATGCGAGTCGAATCCGGCATCTCTGATGGCTTCTACTTCGAGGCCATGACCTACATGACATGGGTCTTGAACCGGATTCCCCACGGACCCATTCCTAGTCAGTCCACCCCATACCAACACTGGTGTGGGGAACGTGCCGACCTGCTCTCGACCCGTGTGTGGGGCTGCGTAGCCATTGTGTGGTTGCCTGCCCCGCACCATGGTGGAAAGCTCAAGCCTCACGGTTGTCCGTGCACCTTCCTCGGTGTCTCTCGTCAGTCGAAGGCATGGCGCTTCTTGGATCCCACCCGCCACTGCATCGTCGAGTTCCACGAAGCCCTCTTCTTTGAGGACCTGTTTCCTCGTGACCTTGTTCGCTTCAATACGTCGATGTTCCTCCCATTCCGTGGGGGAGTGGTGGGTCCGTCCTTTGTCTAGCCACGTTCGGGTGTTCCATTGTCTGTGTCCGCGGGTCCGCCTTCACCGGTTGCCCCATCTGTGTCTGATAGCCCCTTAGAGTCGGCTGCCCGGTCCGTGTTTGCCAGCCCCTCCGAGCCAGTTACCCCGTCCGTGTTCGCTAGCCCCTCAGGGCCGACTACCCCGTCCATGTCCGCAAGCCCCTCTGGGCCGGCTGCCCCGTCCGTGTCCACCAGCCCCTCAGGCCGGCTATCCTGTCTGTGTTTGCTAGCCCCTCAAAGCCGGGTGCCCCGTCCGTGTCCGCCAGCCCCTCAGGGTTCGCTGCCCCATCTATGTCCGCTAGTCCATCAGGGCAGGCTTTCCCATCTGTGTCTGAAAGCCCCTTAGGGCTGGCTACCTCATCCATGCTCGCCAGCCCCTCGGGGCAGGCTGCCCCGTTTGTGTCCGCGAGCCCCGTTCGTGTCCGCCAGCCCCTTCGGGCCAGCTGCTCCATATGCGTGTGACGGCCCCTCAAGGCGAGCTTCCCCATCTGTGTCCGACAACCCCTCAGGGCCGGGTTTCTCGTCCATGCCCGCCAATTCCTCGGGGCCAGCTGCCCCGTTTGTGTCCGTGTCTGCCAGCCCCTCAGGGCCAGTAGCCTCGTCCGTGTCTGCCAGCCCCTCAGGGCCGGCTACCCCGTCCGTATCAGCATGCTACGCACGTGGTCCGGACGGGAACCTGAGACCCAGGCTGACAGTGAGCACTCAGGCCGCCTCCTCATGTCCTCTCATTACACGATCCCTTGTCATCCCACAAGGCTCCTCATCTTATGTGCGATTCACTTCCACGATCGTGAGTGGGGACCCTGGCACCAAGGCACTCGGCTTGGTCTCACTGTCACTCATCGTTGATCTACATCGAGTGTCAGCTCTGGGTTGTGCCTTACTCCATTAGGACCACCGGTATGCCATTGCGGCCACACTGACGCGGATGCCACCAGGGGCGCGGGACGTGCATGCCCTCACTGTGTGCCTCACGGAGCAACCAGAGGACCCAGCCACCTTGCGTGAGGCTCGGGCGTCTCCCGAGGCTACTCAGTGGGAGGTTGCATATGACAACGAGCTTGCTGCCATTTGGCAACATCACGTCTATGAGTTTATCAACCTCCCCCCAAGCCGTAAGGCCATCGATGCCAGGTGGGTTCTCCGGCAAAAGTGGAAGCCAGACGGGTCTTGGGATAAGTGCAAGGCCTGTCTCACAGCCAAGGGGTTTGCTCACGTTCCTAGGATCGACTATGACCAGATCTTTGCCCCGGTTGGTTGGCTCTTCACCAGTGGGGTGGGGTTCAGCCTGGTTGCCTAGCACGGGTGGGAAGTGCACCAGATGGATGTAAGCAACGCCTTCCTCCATGGCTCACTGGAAGGCGAGGAGCTCTACATGGTGTAACCTCCAGGCTTCGACGACGGCTCCAACAAGGTCTGGAAGCTGCGGAAGGCCCTCTATGGCTTGAAGGAGTCACGGCGTTGCTGGAACCAGGAGATCAGTCGTATGTTTCTTAGGGGCGGCCTCCTTTGCACCTCTACCGACCCCACGCCATTCATGAGTACGCGAGGTTAGACTCTCATCGCTGTCCTGGTCTATGTCGACGACCTACTCATCGCATCACCGGATGCTACCGCCATCCAGCGGGTCAAGGACCTGCTGTACGCTGCCTACGAGATGAAGAACCTCGGGCCAGCACGAGTTTTTTGGGGCATGGAGCTTGAGCATGATCACTCCATGGGCATCCTGCATGTTCATCACGCCGCCTACGTCTAGACCCTGTCTGGGTGCTTCATTGAGGACCTACCCCGTGTGCCGAGAGCATCCTCACCCATGTTGCCTGATGGTTAGGCGATGCTCAAGAATTCTGATCCAGCCACGGTGGAGGAGCCAGTAGACGTGACCACGTACTTTCGCATCATCGGGTCACTGATGTTCTTGGCGACAATGACGCATCCAGATTTTGCGTTTGCCATCAACCTCCTCGTAGAGTTCTCTCTGGAGCCACATCGCCTCCACTTTGAGGTCGCGATCCGAGTACTGTGCTTCTTTGTGTCTACCCCATGGCAAGGCCTAATGTTTTGTCGGCAGCCGTCCGTTGTGGCGACGGGATACAGTGATAGTGAATGGGCCGGCGGCCCGGACTGTAAGAGTCGTAGTGGTTAGATCTTCCTTGTTAGCAGAACAGCTATATCTTGGCATAGCGGCAAACAAGGCTGTATTGCACGCAACAATGCTGAGGCTGAGTATGTGGCCCTTGGTTCTAGCGCATGTGAGAGTGTGTGGCTGCGCCACCTGTTGTCCGAGTTGCGTCAGTCAATATCGTCCATCACATTACACTGTGGCAATGAGAGTGCTATGGCCATTGCTGACAATGACGGCGTACACCACACTCGCACAATGCACATCAATGTCGAGTATCACTATGTGCGTTCGTTGTTGCATGACGGCAGCATCAACATTGTGTGGGTTGAGACAGCACGGTAGTTGGCTGATTTCTTGACCAAGGCACTAAAGCGTGACTTGTTCGAGAAGGCTGTGAGTGTAGTTGGTGTAAATCCGTGAGGTTCTCTTTCTCCTTGGCCTCTTGGTCTCTGTGCTCTGTGCCCGTCCATGTACACAGCGCTTGTGAGTCATGGGGGAGTGTTGGTTTTTGTCTCACATCTCTCACTTGTACTCTGTTGTGTCCTCCCGGTTTGTGTACATCGGTGTGCACATGACTGACGGTGAGACGTGACGCTGATGGAGTGTCATCCGGTGGAGCCGATGCACGCCGAGGCCTACACGCAGTTTGCTGGAGCCTCCTTCCTCCTTCGTGGTCAGCTCCATCTGCAGACCTCCTCGGCAGTCATGCCGCCGGCAGGCACTGTCACTGCATATGTTGCCTGCACACTTCCAGCAGTGTGTTTGAGTTGCAGGCAACATATGCAGTTCACCTGGAACGCTGCCAGCCTGAAAACAGAGCTATTTTCTGATTGGCTGGTGAACTGAGTAACAAGCTCTACAGAGCTGGGGGAAGCTTCTTCTCGGAGGGGTCTCCCATCGTGCCCCATTCTTCACTCCTAATCAGTTACTTCCAGTTTTCAGCTGCTTTCTGGTGCTAACACTGGCACGCGTGTTTCTGAGTAACAATCCCAGAGCACCCAGACTTAGACTTCAGAGCAGCAGAGTGAGGGGGCAGCAGACTAAGAAACAAGCGTAGAAGCCTGCACGCTGTATCAACAACGCTGCTGCCTCAACCTGCTGCCAAGTACTTCAAGCTGTTTTGTTGTGCTGTAGCCGACGTTTGCGCATCGCACGGAAGAGGACAGTGTTACCTCCAATGAATGCTCGCCGAATTGATGCAGCAAGCGGCAATGAGAAATTGTCCATGGTGGAATTTGCTGACGCCATGCGCACTGTCAATGGACGTTTGTGGCTTGTGCCGACGTCCCCTCATGGTTATGCGAACAGGTTCAACTATTGAACCTCTTGTTTGTACCGGTTTGCACCATGAACAGGTATTGACATGTGTTTTTAAGGTGCTTCCCCGTCAATAAATTGCTCTAAGTTTACACGTACTATCAAACTTTGACTAACACGTTGGATCGACATGGACAATGGTGTCCGTCCAAATGGCCCGGCACATCATGGATGGGTGTAGCATGGCAGTGCCATGCCGACGGGTCGAAGGAGCCACGTGGCCCGAGCGGGGTCACCTGGGACTGTGGGCGGTGAGACGGGATGGCTTGAGGGTCGGAGATCCTCAAGCACCGCGGTCTTGGCCTAGTCGGCCAAGGATTATGTCAAATCCGTTACAATGGGGTACTCCCGTAGCGGACCATGTGGCAGCTCATTGGGCATGGGTCGCATTGAAGGAGCGGTAGGACCGGTATGTAGCACGCAACCAAGAGTTGGGATTTCTAGAACCATCATGGGCCCTACCTCCTGTGACTCCGGAACACATGGCTTGGAACTTGGGAGTTCCTATGCCGTTTAGTAGGCCGCCCAACTGTCCCGAGCCATGGGAGCCATGGCCAAGGATCGAGCCACTGAGTCCGTAGTGGGTATTCGAGTATAATGTCTGAGTTATAATTCAGTGTAATTTATGGGCATTGGTGTCCTAATTCAAGGACAAGGAAGGGCAATGTTGCTTTAATCTGTAAAGGTGCACAGTTTCTGTTTCTGTAAATGTATGACTGCAAGAGTGACTCGGATGTGTTGTATTGACATAGCCTGAAGTGAATACTTGCCTGACAAGTATGGGCATCAGAGTAATATTGATGTGTCAAGTATGGGCATCGAAGTAATAATGATGGCCAAAGTGTGGGCATTGTAGTATGATTTCAATGACATTTATTGACATTCGAGTATTATTCCAGGAACATCTATGCGTAAACACGTATTATTTCAGGGAACAAGTATGGGCCTAAATGTCTCCACTAGTACCCAAACCACTCTGGATCTAACCATTTTGGATCCAGGACACTCCACAGCTAGAGCCAGTGGCACAAGTCACATCCACGTCCCTGCCTTCCCTGACATCCCATTGCATAAAAGAAAATGTCCTCATTGGCATCAAGAGAGTCGACCTCTTCGTCTTCTTCGTCTCCTTCTTCAGAGAAAACATCTTCCCCATGCCTTTTTTCTGCTTCTACTTCACTTGTGTAGGCTTCCATTAGAGATGCTCCATTGTGTGTCACTGTACAATGGCACATGCTAACATTTCTTGTACTTATTGGCTGCCACAAGTAGGAATACAGTATCCGATACACCAATGTTGTACCAACTCCCATGAGGAAGATGGCGGTCAAGTCTTGTTGGTCACATGTAGTCATGTTTCAGGTTCCTTCTGAAGGTGCTCAAACAGAAGAGACAATTGATTGAAAGAGAATGAAATTAACGTGTGTGAAGTCTATATGTACACATTCTTGGTTTCCGCATGACATTGATTTTTAGTACAAGGGAATTTGGACGCCATTCCGTGACATGTACTCAGAATGCTACAAGCTAGCAGCCATTGTGGAGTGCTACTCCAGCCAATGCTGAGTTGAACAAAAAATCCTTGCCATTTGTGGTTTCTGCTAGTGAATTATCCTCTCACAAAAGGAAATTGGACATCATTCATGAACAGGTATGGAGAAGTACACAAGCTAAGGTACTGATCAGTACAACTCAATGACATGCTGTGTTAAACAAAAGTACCAACCCAAGTACTCAAGCTACTCTACTTCAGGAGTGCAATCCTGGGCCACTTGTGATCTGGCATGCACCTCCTCTTCAGGAACTGTTCTTGAGTAAGCTCTGCAAAGCACACACATGGAAAGAAGACAGTGTTTGAAATCATGAATGAACCAAAAAGCAGACTTGGAGGAATTTTATGGGAATGGAAAGAAACTGAGGCAAACTCACCAAATGCCTAAAGAACGGTTGATGCTGTCCACCTTGGCATGGAAGGCCATCCATGCCTCCTCATGATCCTCGGCTTCATCGTGATCGACCCCATCCTCATCACTAGGGACTGAGACGGGGTCGACCACCTCCTGTCCCCCCTCCTCCCCCCCTCTCCCTCCTCCTCCTCCGCCCCCTCCTGCCCCTCTCCTCCCCCTCCACGTCCTCTTCCTCCTCCTCGTCCTCGTCCTCGTCCTCCTTCCCCTCCTCGTTTGAATCTGCCTCTTCTTCAGCAGGGGGGGCATCCTT
>SZWC01005859.1:25105-44858 GCA_023375785.1 Penium margaritaceum
CCCCCTCTCCCTCCTCCTCCTCCGCCCCCTCCTGCCCCTCTCCTCCCCCTCCACGTCCTCTTCCTCCTCCTCGTCCTCGTCCTCGTCCTCCTTCCCCTCCTCGTTTGAATCTGCCTCTTCTTCAGCAGGGGGGGCATCCTTTGCCTCATCCACAGAGTACCCCATGGCTTCCACGTTGATCCTGCAGGATGCCCTCATGCGACACTCTGCATCTAGCTCTGCGACGTGTGCAGCCGCCATCTGCTCCGGGATTGGAGCCTCCACGTTAGGACATGCCTGACGGACATGGCCTTGCTTTCCCAGCGGGCACAAATGCACCGTTTTTTTCACCTTGTAGTACCTGTCCAAATGCACTGTGGCCGGACGCCCGCGCCCGTGACGTGGGCCATGTTGCTTCCACTTCGGGTCTGCCAGCTTCACAAGCCACACTTTGGGCAAGGGGAACGGGGCGTTGTACGCCCGCTTGTAGCTGAGGTTGAGGTAGCCAAAATTGACGTACGCCACGGGGTTGAGGGCATTCTCCAGTAGGAGGCTGCACGCATGCTTGCATGGCACCCCATATTCCCGCCACCGCCTATACGAGCAGTCTTTCGTGGTGATGTTGGCGTCGTGTGGAGTGCCATTTCGGTACAATGCTTTGCCGCTTGTCCAAGTTTTGGCCTCGTCCCCATCTAGGTCCAAAATTTACTCCCGACTGCGGTCACAGTTGTTCTTCACCTTCAAGTAGAGCGACGGTGCAACGCTGCCTGTGGCGTCGTGTGCCATCTTGCGGCGGATGTGCCAGAGTCTTTGCACGAACACGTGCAGGTTCACAAAACAAAAATAGGAGTACATCTTCCGGAGCTCCACGGGCTTGCCGTTGAGGGACTCCATGGCGTTGCTTGTGGTGTGTCTACCGCAAGGAACAGTGTAGTACAGCCTGCTCCAGCATTCCTTGGGGATGCCAGGCTCTCCATTTCCACCCAGTAGATAATCCACTGCCCTTGGAACTGTACAGCGCATATCAGTTAGGCAAGCATCCCAATCCGCCTGCATCATCATGTGCGCCAGGTTCCAGAAGAGAGAGCCCGATCTGCCCTGGCACCGAGACTGCACGTTGCGCATTAGGTGTCAGGTGCAGTACGTGTGGGTTGCTACGGGTAGCTTGGCTTCCACGGTGTTGGCCAATCCTTTCTCACAGTCTGAAATGACCGTCGTTCCTTGTTATGCGGCGGTCGGGTACGCTGCTGCCACCAACTCGCAGAACCAGCTCCAGCTGCGCGCGTTTTCCCAAAAAACCAAGGCATAGGCAGCGGGCATGGTGTTGTCATTTGCGTCAATAAATTACCTGATGAGGAGTACTTGTTTTCAGCCATTCTTGAGGTGTGTACCATCCATGACGAGGACCCACTGGGTGTACTCAAAACCTCTCCCGCACGCTCCAGGTGCGATGAACACCTGGTCAAACGGGCCAGTTTCTCGATCTTTCTCGACCTTCACGATGGCCAGCGGGTCCATCCTCAGCAACTGCAAGAAAGAGCAGATTGCACACGATTAGTTCCAAAACTATCACAGAGTTGAAGCGTTAACAAAAGGAACCACAAAAACAAAGCCGGAAAAGTGAGAATTACCTCCTCCACGTAAGGTGGGAACATGCTCCATGAGTCTGACTTCTTCCCGTACATCTTCTCCAAACACGCCTTCTTCACGTGGTACAAGGTGGTGTATGGGACCTTGGTGTTGCCCACCTCTATTACGACCGCTTGGAGCACCTCGGGCGTCACCGACGGGTCCTTCACGATGATGCTCTTGATCTGCCGTGCAACCCATCTCGTGGAGCGTACGGGGTTACCCCGGCCGACTCCGGGGTCACAAAGGTGGCCATCTATGGATGACGTGATGTTGAACGCTACGGACTCCTTGCTATGCATCGCACATACGATCCATGGGAACTTCTTTGTCGCATACTGCTTGTATTGTGCCACAAAGCGCGTGTTGATGCTTTTCAACCACCTGAGCGACATGCGGTTGTGAATCGCATACCTCCACGGCGGCTTTCCATGCGGCCATATTCTCATATGATGAGCCACCGGGAAAGTTTACCGCAACATTCTGCTTTTTCGGGTTAGCAGGTGGGATCGGGTTTTTGATGCGGGAGAAGACAGCCTTTGCCATGTCGTCGGCTGCCTTTACCTCATCGTCCGACCTGACGGGCAGGCCCTTGGTTGAGTGCACACGGCCGTCTACACGGGACATCCTGAGGGGACCCTGAGCTTCACGGCGTGTGGCCCCGTTGATGGCAGGGGGTGGTACATCGTCGTACTCGTGAGGGGACATCTGGCGCGTCAAGCAAGGCTCGTCTGCCACGTTGTCATCGCTGTCCTCCAGTGGGAACCAGGATGATTTGACAGCTCCGCCACCACTCTGATGCGTGGTCCCCGTCATCGGGAGACAACATGGGCACCTCGTGCATAAAACATGGCTCGATATGACTTGGGATACCCTCAGTTGTCTCCCATGCACCGTCAACGAGGCCGCGGTGAGGAAGTGCAACATCATTGACGATTTGATGCACCACAATGGCCTGAAAGGCGAGAACCCCCCACGAGCCGCAACTCTCGATGTGGAATAAAAAATATTTTCCAACATTAGGTATGACTGCTGGCGAGTGAAGCACATGGTAGCCCTGCATGATGGGAGGTACATTGCGACTCAGGTAACCGGCAGGCTGTGCAATGTGACAGGCTTTCAGAATCAGATATAAATCTGTGCAAAGACCGGGACGCATTCCAGGAGAACGAATTTGCATTGAGTAAACTGCGAGGATCCTTCGATCAACGGAATAATATGACGCAATCGGCTAAATGATGTGTAAATGTATCTACGGGCCAAAGCCCGGCATTATCGTATGTATAACCCCCGTGATTAAGGCGTTTGAGCCCTATCGAACCACGTCAAATTCTTTCCATATTACGCGTACGTCCACCGACGACAGTCGTTTTTTCATGGATGTTGAAATCTATGTCAAATCTGTTAAGACCATGCAATGTATGTCAAGCTTGCCCATGACGGACACTAACCGGGGGCTAATCTGTCATGTAATTTTTAACTATGGGCACCGCTGTCATTTGTTTTCCGATTATGGACACCGCATGGATCTCGGTTTCGACATTGGACACCGCCATCGGTTCGTTTTCAAATATGGACATTGTTGATCTATCAAGCAAAATGATGGACATATGACAACTCTGTCCCCCTGCCAACCCCCCTGTTTAAATTAGGGAGTTTGTCTTTGGTTTGGGGGGGTTTGCAGAATTTGGAGCACGCTGTGATAGAAAAAAGGGCATCTGCCGGGCCCCGCTACCGCGTGGCCCGGCAGGTGCCCGGGCAAGTAAGAAACTATAACCCAAACCCCCTAGTGTAAGTAGGGGGTTTGTCGGGTATTGGGGGGGGGGGGGTTGCAAGATGCGGCACACCCTGTCGCGAGTTTTGGAGTTCACACTTGCGACCTCCAAAACTCACGACAAGGTTACTTTAGACCTCGGCGATGCCAGTGTCAGCGTCGTCCACTTCGCCCTCGAAGTCAGCGCAGTCAGACTTCGAGGGCGTGGGCACAGTTGGCATTTTTTTTCNTAGAAAAAAGGGCATCTGCCGGGCCCCGCTACCGCGTGGCCCGGCAGGTGCCCGGGCAAGTAAGAAACTATAACCCAAACCCCCTAGTGTAAGTAGGGGGTTTGTCGGGTATTGGGGGGGGGGGGGTTGCAAGATGCGGCACACCCTGTCGCGAGTTTTGGAGTTCACACTTGCGACCTCCAAAACTCACGACAAGGTTACTTTAGACCTCGGCGATGCCAGTGTCAGCGTCGTCCACTTCGCCCTCGAAGTCAGCGCAGTCAGACTTCGAGGGCGTGGGCACAGTTGGCATTTTTTTTCCATTTTTGCTCGCATAACAGAAAACATGGGTACTGCTATCATGTTGCTTTTGACTATGGACAGCGGCGTCCTTCCGTTTTCAACTCTGGACACCACCGTCAGTTTGTTTTTGACTATGGACACCGCTGCTTTACCTGGCAAAACGATGGGCACCGGAGCACTTGTGCCCTAACACCATACATGAAATAGCGCATGTGCCAATGTTGCATTATAAAATACGTGATAAGCCCTGAAGCATTCAGATTAATGTCATGCTTCTGCCACATACCATGCAGCATCGATGCATGACATGATTTTTATCATTCATCTTGGATCAACCGGATGCACCATTGCACTTCTTTCCACGTCAGGCCCGTGATGTGATGTGAGTCGTCCCTGTCTATTTGTACAGCTCACTGTTGTTGGTTTATGGCATGTGGTAACCTCTGGCCTCGTTGCACACTCCACACCCACTGATGCAGATGACTGAGCAAGAAGACTCCCTTCAAGCAACGCCCCCATCGCTGTTGGTGATCAGCAGACCCAGCGTGCAGCAGCCCGTGTCATCGGCAGAATTGTGGACCATGTTAAACATTGGTTGTGACAATGGTAGTCGGGTTCAGCCTGGGTCTTGCTCTTGCTGGTCGTGACTTGAAATATTAGAAAACAAAATCACCTCGGGGAGGGGCTTGTCAACTCCTAGCGCGGTGGGGGGTTGCCGCCAGTGAGATTGAGCTCGCCGCTCCCTTGCTCGTTGGCTCCCATCCCGTCACCTAACCATACGGTGCGACGAGGAGACCTGATGGCTATAGTAGTGCTTCCGATGTTGGGAAAGCCGTTAGTAATGTTTGGACGCTGATTTTGAGTGTTTCTAGCACTGCTCTTATTTTCTCGGTGGTCGAGATCCGGACACCCGGAAAGCTGTTCCGGTGCCTTGAGGAGACCACCATTGTTGTTCTTGTGGTGTTTGCAGTGTGTTCTCCCCGCTGAATTGCTTGGGTTCAGCGGGGATGACGGGTCACGGTGTGGCTAGCTGCCGGCGCCCATACATAAGCCCACTAGGGGCTCATTTTTATCTCCTCCTTGTTCTTTCATATTATGCATTCCAAACTTAGCCAAATTCTTTCTGTTTTACAATGCACTTACACACAGAGCTCATGTTTGTTTTTGCATGGACTTGCATGCCCTAATTAAAGCATAACTTCATATCAAAGCGCATGGGGGCGTGTGAGCAGCAGAAGCAGCAATAGTGGGCAAAATGCAGAGAGAATACGCTACGTGGCGCCACGCCGACAGCAGCGTGACGGAGCTCGAAGTTGTTAGCTACTGAGCTAACCACCTCTGGCAGAGAAGCCGCAAAACCAAAAAAAGCTCACAAAGGGTTTTAGGCCTTCTTCCTTTGTTGACATGTGTCATGCACCCCAAACTTAATCAGGCATACACTTCACCTTCAAGAGTACTAACGCCTTAGCATTACATCTCAAGAAGAGCTCAAGTCGTCAATACGCAAGAGATCATCAAGCAAGGGTTAATTGATCAGCAGGCAAGAAAAGTCCTTTTATAGCTGTCTGTCCAGTCCTAGAACTCAAAAGCACATTCCTGGGAAGTGGCCTGAACCAGCCACGTCACCAATAGACTTGCACTGTGGGCTTGACACATAAGCATCCTAGTGTCAAGGTGACAGACCAACCATGTAACATCCAAGAAGCTACGGACTTTCTTTCTTGGAAGCTTCCACAGCAAACAAGATGTGCATGGGACCAGGATCGAACTTGTGACCTCTCACTTGGCCAAATCAACAAAATGGCCAAGGTAACCACTCACTCATATGGTGTACTCACAGGTCATATCTCACATGAAACAGATCATAGTTGAGTCACATCACAACGGATCCAGGGGTCATACCTCCAGAAGGGGCAGAGCATTCCTGATCCATCCTACAATACTGAATAAGGTGCAAAAACAATCAACAAATCTCTCCCTTGCACCTTGCCTCAGTGGGCATCATCATTCGTCATCACTTGCGTTTACCATGCCGATACCTTGCCTGCCCGCCTGGTGGAGATCCTTGTCAAGTGGCTTTGTAAGCATGTCAGCCCGGTTCAGCTTGGTACCGACATACTCAAGCTCCACTGTCTACTTGTAGACCAAGTCTCGAGCATAGTGGTAGCGGATCTCGATGTGCTTTGTGCGCCTGGACAGGACGGGGTTCTTTGACATGTCCATGGCGCTCATGTTGTCAATCTTGATGACTGTCGCCGTTGCCTGTGGTACCTTCATCTCTTTACACACCTCAGCCAAGGCGATGTACTCAGCTTCAGCTGTTGACAGAGAGACACATTCCTGCTTGCGACTTGCCCAACTGACTGCACCTCCATTCAACATATACACAAAGTCAGAGGTAGATTTTCTGTCGTCGACATTCCCTCCCCAATCAGCATCAGTGTAGCACATGAGACGCAGTGATGCGGATCCAGCGATGCCTCCAAACTGGAGCCCCACGTGCCGCGTCCCCTGAAGGTAGCGCATGATGCGCTTCACGGCCTGCCAGTGAAGTTGACCGGGATTGGCCACAAACCGGCTCACCTGCCCAACAGCATGGGCTATATCTGGTTGGGTGGCGACCATGGCATACATCAGACTGCCCACTGCAGACTGATATGAGATGCCCAACATGTCAGTTTTCTCCGCTTCGTTGGATGGGGACATGGAGGTGGAGAGTTTGCACTCTGAGCTCATGGGTGTGCTGGCAGGTTTGCAATCTGCCATGTCGTATCTTTTGAAGATGGAGTCGATGTATTTTGTCTGGTTCAGGCTGATGGTACCTGCTGCTCTGTCGCACTTGATGGCAATTCCAAGATAGAAGTCAAGAGGACCCATGTCCTTCATCTTGAATCTGCTACTCAGCTGCCCCTTGAGATCGTCTAGCAGCTACTTTGAAGAAGAGCATAGAATCAGGTCAATGCACAAGGCGACCAACATAGTCCCTTTGTCACTCTCATGCACGTACATGCTAGGGTCATTGTCGTAGTGCATGAAGGACTCCTTGCCCATGAACGTGTCCATCTCTTGGTACCAAAGTCTTGGCACTTGTTTTAGCCCATAGAGTGCCTTCACCAATCTACACACCTTGCCCTCAGGAGCATCAACCCCCTCCGGAACCTCTATCAATACCTCCTTGTCAAGTTTGCCGTTAAGGAAGGCTGTCTTGACATCCATCTGGTGGACCTCCATGTTCTCGGCAGCAGCAATGGCGAGCATTGACCGGATGGAGGCAAACGTCACAACTGGAGCAAAGGTTTCATCGTACTCTGCGCCAGGCCGTTGGGAGAATCCCTTTGCTACCACCCGTGCCTTGTACTTGTCTATCTTGCCATCCTGTTTCCTTTTTACTTTCAGCACCCACTTGGACCCCACAACGTGAGCCCCGGCAGGTCTGTCCACCAGCACCCATGTCCCATTCTCTTCGATGGAGCTGAGTTCACTGCGAATTGCTTCATCCCACTCTGCTTTGTCAGGTCGAGTGAGTGCCTCTGCGACAGACGTTGGCTCCTCTTGAACCAAGAATGAATAGTTGAAACCTGTCCATTCACCCTTATCTGCGTTGTAATGCTGCCGAGGTACTTTGAGGCATGAACTACTCCTTGAACCTAGTGGCTGGTGCTGTTGATGTGGAGGCTGGAGGTCTGGTTCATCGTTGATGATGGGAGAGGCATCCTCCTCATTGTCTGGAGGATCGGATACGTCGGAATCAGAGTCTGATTCCTCCGAGTTATCTTCATGACCTCCTCTCCCTGTTGCAGCACCTATCCCATGCCATTGTGCTGGTGCTTTGTCTCCCTCTTCAACGAGAGTGAGCCACTCGCCCTGTTTTGGAGCGTTCTCGAGTTCGAGATGCTCTCCCTTACTCCCAGAAACTTCATGGAAATCCACGTCTTTGCTACGGATGACCTTCTTGGCCCCTTGGTCCCAGAGTCGATAAGCCTTGTGGGCGGTGTCATAGCCGATGAAAATGCACTTTCGTGCTATTGCATTGAGCTTTCCAGGGCCCTCACCAGCCTCGACCTTGGCAAACACGGTGCAACCAAACACCTTGAGATGGGAAGCATCCGGCTTCTTGCCTGACCATGCTCCTTGAGGCGTCTTCAGCTGTTGTGTCTGCTTCTTCTTGCCTCTCCTTCGCAGAGCTGCTGCAGGTGTGAGGTTCACAAGGTAGGTAGCCGTACGTGCTCCTTCAGCCCAGAACATAGGAGGCAGCTTGGCGTCAAAGAGCATGCACCTTGTCATGCCTAGGAGCGTCTGGTTCATCCTCTCTGCTACGCCGTTGCTTTGAGGTGAGTAGGGCGTCGTTTTCTGGTGTTCAATGCCCTGTGTCTTGAGCCACTCCCTGTAGGCTTCGTACTCTCCCCTGTTGTCCGTTCTGAACACCTTCACCTTCTTTCCACTCTGTCGCTCAACCATAGCGACAAAGGCTTGCAGATTCTCCTTCACCTCGCTTTTCTTTTTGAGAAAGTGTATCCACACCTTGCGGCTGTTGTCATCAATGCATGTGAGGAAATATCTGCTACCTCCATTTGATGGCATGCGAAAGGGACCGCAAACGTCAGAGTGCACGAGGTCAAGGGGTGCGAGAGCACGCGTACCATTGCGCTTGAAGGGTTTCCTTTTTGCCTTGCCTTGAAGGCATGGCTCACACATGATGCCGGCTCCCTCCGCCTCATCACCTAGCTCCATCCCACGCACTAGCTCCTGCTTTGCCATGAGCTCCAATGTGCGATGAGCCACGTGCCCAAAGCGCCTGTGCCATAGGTTTTTGGAGGATGTGCACAGGCTAGAATGAACAGCCCCGGTGGTTGTATTTGCTTGCAGTTTTGTTGCTAAATCGTCTGCTGCCACTACTTCCGCTGATCCAACATGTCCTTCCTCATATGAATCTACATCGCTGCTCTCCTCATCATCACTCTCCACCGAAGATTCAGCTGTTGAATTTGTAGTCTTTGTCTGCAAGACGTAGAGCCCATCAACGCGAGGAACCTGTGCGACAACCTTCTTGGCAGAGTAGGAGATGTTGATGTCCTTGGTAGGAACTATTACCGCTTCCTTCTCTGTGAAGACCACTGTCATGCCATGGTCATTTATCTAAGAGACGGAGAGAAGGTTGGCTGTGAAGGAGGGCAAGTAGACCACCCCCTCTAGCTTGAGGTCGGAATCTCCACCGTTGACACCCACTGTGACTAGCTTGTCACCAATCCCCTCAGCTGCCTCAACCTTGCCGTTGGCAACTCTGAAGTTCTTGTTGCATGGAGCAAGAGAGATGAAGTCTCTCTTCTCGTAAGTGGTGTGCTCGTTTGTGCCCGAGTCGAGGCCATAAGCTCCTGGCCTGAGTATCGCCCTCCCTTTGTTGGAGGCACACTCAGCCATCAAGCTTGTGGGATCCTTCTCACCATGTCCCCCTCGCCATTCATCCCCGTCTCCTCCCTCTCTCTTGGGTGCACGGCACTCTCGAGCCCAGTGTCCAGCCTTGCCACAGTTATGGCAGTTTCCTTGGCGCTTTGCACCCCTTCCACTGTTGCTAGTGCTGTTGTTTCCCTTGTACCCAGAGGAGGAGGTGTTGCAGAAGGTGCCACTGCTCCGTGAGGCAAAGGCAGTCATGTTTGCTTCACTGCTGCTACGACGCATGGCTTCATTTTGCATATACTCAGAGACGGTGGTGTAGGAAACTAGATCTTCAGTCCACCCTCCAATCACCATTATCATGGGGCCCCAACTTTCCGGCAACTTCATCAGAAAAATCATGGCCTGCATGTCGGACTTTAGGTCCCACCCCATGCCGGTGGCTTGTTGCAAGAGCGTCTCAAATTTCTGCATAAAGGCAGAGACATCCTCCCCTTCACCAAGTCTCATGCTGATGAGATTTTGTAGAATGAAGAGACGGTTAGCAAGTGAGGAGGACTGAAAGACCTTGCCAAGTTTGGCGTATGCCGCGGCTGCCACTGTACAACCGCTGATGTGTGAAAGGACTGAGGGTTGAATGAAGGATAGAAGAATGGCGAGAGCCTTCTTGTTGAGCTTGACCCATGCCACAAGGTCAGTACCCTCCTCCTTTGGTGCTGGGATAGTTCTGTCAAAATATCCTAGCAGATCTCTGTCATCTATGATGATCTCAAACTGCCACTTCCAGAGCACAAACCCCTCGCCATCAAATTTGAGGATGGGTGAATGATTCCCTGGTTCCCCTCTCCCTGCCATCCCTACAACTACAACTGCTACAGGTGCTGCACCTGTTGTTGATGCCGATGAACCTGTGTTTGAGGCCGCTGTAGGCTGTTGGTGAGAAGAGACAACTGCTTCCCCTCTTCATGTTGACCGTTGCAATCAGATGTAGGCTGATGTAGGCTGATGTAGGCTGATGTCAGCTCCCAAGGTAGAAAGGTGCAGATGTGTTGTATTTCCCTCCTGCTGATGTTGCCCTGCAAACAGAGAAGTTGGGTGAGAGCGAAGGCGCTCTCACTGCTTGTGACCTTAGCGGTTGCGTGCGTGAAACTTCCCTAACCAGAGGAGTGGGCCCATAACCCTTTGTTAGCTACTGAGCTAACCACCTCTGGCAGAGAAGCCGCAAAACCAAAAAAACTCACAAAGGTTTTTAGGCCTTCTTCCTTTGTTGACATGTGTCATGCACCCCAAACTTAATCAGGCATACACTTCACCTTCAAGAGTACTAACGCCTTAGCATTACATCTCAAGAAGAGCTCAAGTCGTCAATACGCAAGAGAGCATCAAGCAAGGGTTAATTGATCAGTATGCAAGACAAGTCCTTTTATAGCTGTCTGTCCAGTCCTAGAACTCAAAAGCACATTCCTGGGAAGTGGCCTGAACCAGCCACGTCACCAATAGACTTGCACTGTGGGCTTGACACATAAGCATCCTAGTGTCAAGGTGACAGACCAACCATGTAACATCCAAGAAGCTACAGACTTTCTTTCTTGGAAGCTTCCACAGCAAACAAGATGTGCATGGGGCCAGGATCGAACTCGTTACCTCTCACTCGGCCAAATCAACAAAATGGCCAAGGTAACTACTCACCCATATGGTGTACTCACAGGTCATATCTTACATGAGACAGAGTATAATTGAGTCACATCACAACGGATCCAGGGGTCATACCTCCTCAAGGGGCAAAGCATTCCTGATCCATGCTACAATACTGAATAAGGTGCAAAAACAATCAACAAAAGTGACTACACATGAACACTACAAGGGCGGTGAGTAGCACACAACAACATTAGCTGCTGCGGCAGTAGTAGCAGTAGCAGCAGCAGCAGCAGCAGCAGCAGACGTAGTGGCAGCAGGTGCGGTGCCGTGTACTAGGAGCAGTGACGGCAGAGCTTTCGCTTACAGCAATAGCAGTAGCAGTGGCAGCAACAGTAGTAATGGCGGGTGGTAACATTCGCAGTAGTTGCTCCTTCAATAGTAGGAGTAGTAGCGGCAGCAACTATGCCGCGTAGCAGTAGCATCAATGGCGGGAGCAGCAGTGGCAACAGTTGCAACAATGTATAGCAATAGCAGCAGTAGTAGCGGTCGTAGAAGTAGCAATAGCGGCGGCAACAGTAGTAGCATGCAGCAGCGGCGGTGGTAGTAGCAACGATAGTAGAAGCAGCACATAGTCGTAGCAATAGAGGCGGCACAAGCAATGCCTACGGTTGCAGCATGAGTGGCAGCAGTAGTAGGCACCAGCAACAGGAGAAAGTAGTAGCGGTGGTAGTAGTAAGCAAGTGTGTCGGCAGTAGAGTAGCAACAGTAGCAGCAATAACAACTGAAGTAGTAGTAGCAGTAGCAATCGCAGCAGTTGTACCCGCTACCGCACCTACTACTGTTGAAGGGCCTCGCAGCCCACCTTCGAGGGTCCCTCTCGGAGGGTCCCCCTCGGAGGGGCCCCGTTGAGTCCCCTCACAGGGGCACCCTCGGAGGGGGCCTGTTGGCCCCGTCGAGCCCCCCTCCTCTCGAGGAGCCCCTCGGAGGGGCCCGTGAGTCCACTCGCCCCCGTCGGCCCCGTCTGCCGACCGACGGAGGGGGCCGATGGCGCGATAGGGGCGGATCCCCACCTCCTCGTCCCCCCTGTCTGTTTGCTCCTCTCACGCACCCCGCTCAAACGCACAAGCGACCGAGCGAGTAAGTGTGCATGGGAGGGAGGGCCAGCCAGACATCCCCCCCCCTATCCCCCCTCTCCCTTTATTCTCTCAATTGCCCCAAATTAGGGGCCATAGAGAAAAGGGGGTACGAGAAGAAAACAACAAGTAGAGGCACCAAAAAAGGGGTGGGGGGGCTGAGGGCAAGAAGAGGTGAAATGCGAAAAAAAGAGGAGGGATTGAGGGTGAGAAGAGAGAGAGAGAAAAAATCTATTAATGCCTGCCACTGACAACTACAGACGCAACCCATGTAGCAGCCGCCGTAGCATCACCCGTAGTGGCAGCAGCCACAGTAGCAACATCAACTTCCGCAGTTGTAGAGGTGGTGGCAGTGGAATGGTGATGACTGCATAGTACAGAGTAGTTGGAGCAACGCTTGCAGTCTCCCCTTCCCAGCCGACAGTGGATTGTCGTTGACGATGACTTCTTTTTCGAGACGCGTTGTGGAACGACACCTCTCTGGGGCTCGTGGATTGGTCCCTGCACTTCAATACGCACAATCGACAGCGTATTCAGGTTTGTCCTTCTGTGAGGGCTTGGTCGTCTACTGCTCGGAGCCGCAGCCACACCTGCAGCCCCTACACCTTCTGTTCTTGGAGCAGTTTTTGCGCCATTACTGGTAGCAGCACTAGTAGCCGCAGCTGGTTAAACTCCCTTCTCCGGACGTGCTGTGGTAGTGCACCTCGTCCCGTCTGGTCAAGTTTGTTGACCTTGACAGCATGACCTGTGGGAGTGACCACTATCTTCTGGTCTCATCCTCTCTCATGGCTTGGTGTTTACCACGGGAGTAGGTGCCCTCGACATCTATCCATCGTCTGGTGCACGAGATGAGTGCGCAGACATCTGAGCATGCGTCCTACGCATTTGCCTACTACTACTATGGTAATGGATGTCGTGGTTGGCGTCGCTGCTAGACGCGCCCTTGTGGCTGGCATCCATCTTGGAGTCAGCCTTGTCTGAGCATGCCTCCTCCACAGCATGCGGATCTGCTAGCGTTGGTAGATCCCCTAGCCTGACCTTTGGCAACCATATCTATCGAGATCCATGGCCTGAGACGGATGGTACAACGACTTTGTGACCTTGTCATCATCGAGAGTGCTTTTGCTACTAGTTCGTTGACGACCTCCTTGATCACATCTCCTTCATCCTCTCCTCTCTCATCTGATTGTGTCCCTTCAGCTCCACCTACCGGTCGGTCACAGGCTGCCACCATCCTCTAGATCCTCCACTCTCCTACTACCATGATGGCACCTCAAGATGACATGTCTTCTGTAGTCTCTCCAGTCTGACATGCGACGTCGGTTTCAGCCCTCCACACACAGTGTTTGGGCCGGTCTTGACACATCATCCAGCTCCTCGGCTTCCGTTGCTGTACCTATCGATTGAAGTGTGGTCACTTCACATTACCTCCTGTGACCATAGTGAGAGGATCCGCACCCTCTCCGTACTAGAGTGCCCTAGCATCAGCTCAGGCAGATGCGGATGATGCGGTGGTAGTACATGATGTGGATTCTGATCCCGACATGGCGCTCTTGGTAGAGACTTGCGTGTCATCAAGCTTGACTTCCCCGTCCAGGCTAGATCCATATCTTCTGCAACAGTAGGTTGTATCAGTAAGAGTGCAGGCCTGGCGTCCCTTGGCGGTGCCACTCGCGACTCCCAACGGTGGCGGCCCGGCGGTGGCACAAGAGTCCTGTATCGATTGGGATGAGTCCTGTACAGCTTGAGATGCCCCTTACGGACTCACGAGGGCATTGGTGCACGAGGCTCACACCAGCCCGACAACAGTCGCAGTGCAGGAGCAGAGAACACCTGCTGGTCTTTTAGAGGTTGAGGCACACTTAAGATCAGAATTATTGAGAGATGTTACAGGGATATGTGCAGCAGCAGACACGACAGGCTCGATCTTGTCATCGGCGCTACCTGTGGATCAGCTTCAACGTCAAGAGGTGCCCATTTTCCCAGAGTCTGTAGGATTCAGCACACACGGTAGAGCAGCGACACACATGATAAATTCTGATGATGGGCCTCACTCTATCATCAAGCGGGTGACAACAACCTGTCTTGCCAGCGAGACGGTGCGTGAGCGCCAGTTGCGCTTGCTGGTTGCCTTGACGGGCATGGTCGAGCTGGAGTCCTACAAAGCTATGTCCACTACATCGGCAGTTGAGGACGGTGTTACAGATCCGACCAGGTGGATGGAGTTGACTCGTCAGCTGGAGCTGAGTTGTGCCCTTGTGTGCACATCGCTTGGTGACCCTGCCGTTCACATCGACATTGAGAATGGTAGTATCTACATGGAAGACATTTCCACGTGCTCCACAGACTCCGACGAATCCTCTTTCACCTTCTCTCTCAGCTCACAACCACTCATCCTTCCTTCTCTAAAAGACACGAGCTACCATCAAGATGTCACACCTTTAGTTGCGTCCAATTGTCCATCTAAGCACACTGCGAGTTTGGTTGACCCCCAAGAGGATGCAACAACATCATGTTCAGCAGCAGAGACATAGATGGAGTTCTACTTGCGAGTTCTAGATTCTGCGTGTGCAACATCTAGTGAGACAGAGTTCATCCTAAGTGAGGCAGACATGGGCCACCTCCACATGTCTAAGGTAGATTACGTAGACTTACAGGAGCATGTAGATATGCTATAGCGGGAGGTGATGGCAGCACGAGAGCAACTGACAAAGCACGGGAGCACCAATACTATCGACACAAGCTTTCCACCACCAGGATCTCGCACACCTATACTTGCGGAGGATCTTGTATGAGCTCTGAGTATGACTTCTGATAGAGACACTACCACAGGAGAGATGAGAATGCCTTCAGTTTCCACCATGCTCGTTCCTGTCGACTCCATCATTGCTTCTCTGTCTACTCTTGCTACCAACACGCACCTTCATCCACCAACTTCAGCTGTTCCATCGTCATCTTTGTCTATGTGTGGTGATGCGGTTCATTGTTCCAGCCCTCTTCCTCTTTTAGCGATACACCCCTGTGCTTCATGGTGCTCTATCCCTCCTTGGAGGCCAGCTTCGCCACTTCATCCATGCTTGCGTGCTGCTTGCCCATTCCCTTTCCTCCAGCGTACACAGATGCATCGCGATAGAGCGGAGAGAGGAGAGACTGTGAGTTGGGACCCTTGGCAGTCACACAGGGTATGGTACATTCCAGGTGATGTAGAAGCAACGTGAGGAGTCGTAGCCGGAGACACCACTTTGTCTTTGAGGGTAGGAGCTGACTCGTACGTGACAAGGGGAGCTATCGCTACATTATGGAGAGACCACATGATTCATCGCCCAAGATCTGTTCAGCTTTGGTATCAGTATCTCCATTGAGGACATCGCCGCCAGGTTCATTTGCCCAGGGAAAGTGTTGTATGGACCTTGACCTGACGCGATGTTATGGGAGATACATGGCGAGGGGTCCATGCCCTACTATGAGCATACTATAGCAGCCGACATGTGGCTCATGCTATGTGCCTCCACAACTGCATGTGTATTGTAGCATTCTGTTGGTCGAGACCCAAACACTTGGTGGATTGTACCAGTGTGACGAGGAGACCATGTGATCGTGTGTCTTTGTGTGTTTCCATACTGCGTGTGGCATGTGCATGCGAGCTGGATTGCTCATCGTGGTCGAGACTCGGATACGTGGTGAGTTGCACCCGTGTTACCAGGAGATCCCCCTATGATCCTGTGTGTTGGTTGATGTTGCTATTGTGGACGGTGTATGGACATCTGTTGGATTGCTTGTAGCGGTCGAGACCTCGGCACTGGCACTGCCTCTGTCATGAGGAGACCCTCTTGTCTTGTGACTTGTGTATGATGTGCATGACTCCTCAGATGGTGGAGACTTGGACACTTGGCACAATGTTCCAATGTCATGAGGAGACCTTCTGACCTTCATTCTGCTTCAGAGGGACATCGGGCCTAGCCTTTGTGCTTGCATAGGCAACAGATGTATGTGTGTGTGTGTGTGTCTGTGTGTGTGTGTGTGTGTTTGTGTGTGTGTGTATGTGTGTGTGTGTGTGTGCGTGTGCGTGCAGTTGACTTGTGTAGACCATGGTTTTACACACACTGTTGTTCCATACATTGACTCACTCATTCTAGCATTGACGGCTATGTCAGCCAGGACGAGTGTTGGTTTGTGTGGCTTCCACCCGTCACAATCGACGCTGATGGATTACCCATATACCCCACGTTGGTGGTATAGGGTGGAGCAGAGCGTGACGACACGACAGGCCTCTGGAGTGTACCAAGACTTCTCCAGCACCTACAATAACGCCGGCGGGATGCGGTTGATGCATTCCGGGAGCTCTACTAGCTTGTTGGGAGCTAGGAGAGGTTTCTCGGTGGGTTGAGACCCGCACACCCGTTGGACTGGAACGGTGTGACGAGGAGACCCGATGGCTATAGTAGTGCTTCCGATGTTCAGAAAGCCGTTTGTGATGTCTATACGCTGATTTGAGTATTTTAGAACTGCTCGTATTCTCTCGGTGGTTGAGACCCGGGCACTTGGAGAGCTATTCCGGTGCCTCAAGGAGACCACCTTTGTTGTTCTCGTGGTGGATGTAGTATGTTCTCCCCGCTAACTGGTTTGGGATCAGAGGGGTTGACGGGGCCTGGTGCGGCTAGCTATTGGCGCCCCTGCATAAGCCCGCTAGGAGCTCATTTGTATCTCCTCCTTGTTCTTTTTATGTTATGCGTTCCAGACTTAGCCAAATTCTTGCTGTTTTGCAATGCACTCACACAGAGAGCTCATGTTTGTTTTTGCATGGGCCTACATGCCCTAATCAAATTCTAACTGCTCTCACATGCCTTGCTCCCAGGCTCCTTACTGTTGCATACTGGTATCATACCAGTGTGGGGGAAGCAACGCTATCACAGACGAGGGCGACGCATCTAGCCGTCGACCCCTGCTAGGGATCGTTGTCGACATCCATGCCTGTGTTGCCACTCTCGCCGCCACTTCCGCGTTCTAAGCTGCTTCCATGCGGCTTCCTCCTTCCCTTGCAGCCTTCCTTGTAGGCCTAGGCTGCACTAGTTCCCATGCAGCAGTCGTTTTTGCCTCCTACAGCTCCACACATTCCCGCCACCCTCCTTTGACGGCGGCGGACCTACCCCTTGTCAACCGGCCTGAGGCAAACGGACTAGAAAACAGGACCGACATAATAGCACCTGCCGTCCGCTCCTAGCATTTCAGCTAGGAGAAGATATCACCCTCAGGATCACGGTTCCACACTAAGCAGTTCCTAGGCAATCACTTGCTAGCAACTGTGTCCACTTAACACTTGGTCACTTTCGCGCGAGGTGCTAGTCAAAGACTAACTCCTGGAGCTTAGACCAACCAGTGTCTTCTTTATACTGTTCCTTAGTTGGACATCTCTGTGAGGAGAATCTAAGGCCAGATTGTGCAATTAGAATGAGGAATGAGCCTGGTACATATAGTCCTAGGCCTGGCTTCTAAGGTGTGTGGGTAGTGACACTTTTGGGGTGGTCACTCCACACCACCTCACCAGTCCGCCAATTGGCGCATCCACTGACCGCCAAGTGGCACACTCTCCTCATGCACGGAGAAATGTCTAAGAAACTTCCCCTGTGCTAGAAGGTCAAAAGACATCCTGCGCACATCAAGGCTTGATCGCAGGACCTGTTGTCCCTAAGTCCAACATGCTATCCATTGCGCTACACTTCTGGTGTCTCGCTTGGACTTGCACCACGAACAACGTCTGGGGGACTTACTCCAAGGGAGCAGTGCATGCCCAACCTGTCCATCAAGCCATAGCGGTGGCCATGGGGCATAGAAGAACAACACCCCTGTCTTGTTGCGGCCCTCTACCGAGCCGCATTTGGGCTTCTAGCCCAGGCTGGGCCTACGGAAGCTTCTCACATCCCGCAGCACTGGGGCTCTCACTGTCCTACCACAAATTTGGTTGCGGGACGGCTGCATTCTCTGTCACGCTCAACTCCGCTTGGCAGCAACAGCACCGTACCTCGGCAACAACAGAATTTGCTGTTCCCGTCCGTGGCTCGACCGTACCTCTCCGCCGGCAACTGCCTCTCTAAGTACACCATAGCGGCATCGGCACCAGCAGCTCAGCCACGTAGCTGCTCTCGCCGACTGCTCCTGCTGCCTTGGTGACAGCGTTGGTCACGCTGGCACAGCACGGGGCCTTTGACTCCGTCCCCGCCGAGGCTGCCCATGAGGAGCAGCATGTGTCGGCCTGTGAGCGACGTTGGCCTTGCACCTGAGACAGGATTCCCGTGCCTAAATCCTCCGCTTTCCCCCAACACGCTCACTTGTGCTGCATCTGCGGTCATAAACGCAGCCGCGGCGGCATCAGCAACCTTTGCACCGGCGGCCCGTGTGGCACGTGCCCCAGCGTCTATACCAGCTAGACATGCCACCAAATCCTACACCAAGGCCGCTGTGGTGCTTGGACCTGTTGCAGCAGCTGCTGCTGACATTGGCACCCAGGTCTTGGATGTTGCAGCCGCTGTGGCCTCCGCCACCTCCTCTGCCGCATCCGCCACAGCGGCCGTCGCAATAGCTGTTCGTACCTCAACATTCGCAACAGCCACTTCCGCATCATCCTCGTCATCCGTGTTCGTCTGTCTAGTGACTGCAGCTATCTCAGTTTGTGCTATTGTTTTTCACTCTGGGCGCAACCATTGTGACTGGAGCCCTGACCTTCCTTGCGTTCACTGTGTCCATTCTGCGTCTGTTGTGTCCATTCTCTTAGCCGCTGTAGCTGCTGTTATTCGACCCCTTCTTGCTTTCCTACCTCTCCTCCCTCCTCTTGAGCGTGCACCTTGCATGCCTTGCATCTCCTGCTCTTTCTGCTCCTTGTGTTTTGGGTTCTCCTGGAGCTGGGAATCGTCTTGAAGCACAATCTACGCATGCGTAAGGCACCTCTCAGTTCTTCCATGCCCACTGGGGCGGGGAAAACTCTGCCAAAATCATTCGGTGGAGCCCCTTCTTTGTCACCATGCCGGGTGACGAAGATGCGGTCATAGCTGACCTGCAGCAGCAGCTCAACCAAGCTCTTGAGGCCCAGAGTGAAGCTGAGGACCGCATCAAGCTTGCCGAGGACAGTCGCACATCGTTTGCTGACGAAGTTGCTACCCTTGTGCTTAAGCGTCTGCCTACAGCCTCTGCTCTCTCGCCTCTTGGCTCCACTGCTAACACCTGCTTTGGTGTCCCCTTTTCCACCTCTTCTTCTGCTCAGGTCTCTACTGCCAATGCCTCTGCTATCACAGCACCTTGCCAGCATGACCTTTTCTCTCAGCCCCTAGTGCTTGCCTGAACCCTTCCCTTCTTCTCCTGGGAGGTGCGCTTTAGTGCCTGGGCTCAAGGAGAACGGCTCTGGGAGTACTACTCCTCCCCTGACCCTTCCTCCTCCTTTATCCCCGTCCCTGCTGAAGCTGCCCTTGTCGTTCGTGCTCTCATTGCCGCGGCGCCTTGCGGATCCAGTTGGTGCCTATTCCATGCTTCGCCGCCGCACCACATTCACCAGTCAGGCTGCTCAGAGTGCTTTGACGGTCCAGTTTAACCGCTGATGCCTGCTGGGCACGCGGTCACAAACTCTTCCGTGAGCTGGGGGATGCGGCCCCAGGCCCGCTGTCGGCTTTCCTCACCATGGTCAACAGGCTTATTCTTGAGCTCTTTGA
>SZWC01005859.1:44952-60456 GCA_023375785.1 Penium margaritaceum
CCGCGGCGCCTTGCGGATCCAGTTGGTGCCTATTCCATGCTTCGCCGCCGCACCACATTCACCAGTCAGGCTGCTCAGAGTGCTTTGACGGTCCAGTTTAACCGCTGATGCCTGCTGGGCACGCGGTCACAAACTCTTCCGTGAGCTGGGGGATGCGGCCCCAGGCCCGCTGTCGGCTTTCCTCACCATGGTCAACAGGCTTATTCTTGAGCTCTTTGAACTCCTCCACGACGTCTCCCCTCCTGAGCTGCATCGTCTTGCCTTGCAGCCTGTCCCACTGAAGTCCCCTCCCGGTGTCGGTGCTCTTTGGGACTTTGCTGCCGATTGCTTTGCCGCCTGGTGGGCCAGTTTGCAGAACAGCCGACTGCACCGCTCCTCTGTCACTGGCATCGTTGCACTCACCACCACCTTGTCACCCTCCTCGACCTCGACATCCTCTTCCTCCTCCTCCTCCTCCTCCTCCTCCTCCTCCTCAGCAGCCTCCACTGCGTCCGCCCTTGCCGCCCAGGGGTGTGGTCGGGACAGGGGTCGTGGCCAGGGCAGGGACAAGGAGAAGCCCCCTACCAACCCTATTCGTGTTCCTAGCGTTGTGGTCTGCTGGAACTGCGGGTCTGATGAGCACTCCGCCCGGGTGTGGCCAGCTCCCCTGGATGACCTGCGCCTCACTTGCACCATGCGCACTCATTGGGCTCGCACCTCCGGCGCCTCCACGACGTCCAGCTCAGGTTCCAGCTCTGTCTCCTCCTCGGCCTCCACTTCCACCTCCTCCGCTCGGGTCTACTCCACCACCGGTGTCCCTCCTGATCCACCTCCAGTCCCGTACCCGTAGGACTGGCCGCCACCCTATGGTGCACCAGCCTACACCGGCCCTCCCTCTTCTGGCTACACAGCTCTGCTTTGGTTTCCTCCATCCTTGGGGGGAGGGGGGGGGGGTCGGCCCCGTCCCCTGCCCCTTCGGTCTCTGGGGATGTCGACCGTTAGCTTGAGCAGTCCCTTCTGCAGCTCCTGCGCCTTTGTGATCAGGGAGGTGAGAGTAGTGCATCTGTGGCCAAAGGTTCTGCTTGTCAAACTGATGCTGTGCTTTGTGGGGACCCCCTGGTCATGTGCTTGGGTCCGTTTGCATCTCTTTTCCTTGGGTTGAGCACTGTCAGTCTGTTGTAAAACCTAGCTTTCTTGATGCCTGTGATCCGTTCTCCCTCTCTACGTTCCTATTGGTACCGTGGCGACATATGGTGTCCTTGGCCATGTCCGTGCGTTGGGTGGATTATGGACTCTAGATTTTGGGGCCACTCATCACATGACGTCTGCTCGTTTTTCGTTCGTCTTGTTGGGCCCGGCTGGTACTGCTCACTTTGTGCGTGCCGGGTCTGGTCAGCTTCTCCCTGTTGAGGACGTTGGTGTCGTTCGTTTTGTTGGCCCAAGTGGTGTCGTGTTCCTGCCTGGCGTGCTACATGTTCTCTCATTGGAGCTCAGCCTGCTGTCGGTGCCATCCCTGGATGATCAATGCATGGACTTCTCTACTAGTTGCAATGCTGGCACTATCCGTCTTCGTTTATCCGGCCCTGTTGTCTTTTGTGGCCTTAAGTGCAAAAAAATCTATCGTGTGCCCCTGCTCCTCACCCTGCCCCCCGCTGTTGGTTCTGCACTTGCTCATGTTGCACCCTATCTCTCCCCTGAGCATGTCAGCCTGTTGCATTGTTGCCTCACTCATGTCCACACTGATGCTACCACCAGCATGCTCCGCCTTCAGCCTGCTCTTGGGTTGTCGTCTTCTTCTTTCCCTTCTCCTTGTCCTGCCTCCTGCCTTGACTGTGCCAAGGGTAAAATGCACCGTACCCCTGTCTCTAACTATGAGTCCCGTTCCTCTCACCCCCTGGACCGTGTGCATGCGGATTTCATGGGTCCCCTACCCCATGAACTGCTTGGGGATGTGGGGCATTATGTCCTGTGCCTCACCGATGACTTCTCCCATTTTCATTGGGTCTTCGCTCTTCGCCAGAAGAGCGGTGTTAAATCTGTCATTGTGACAGGCTGAGCATGCCTGTCACTGGTCCTTAGGTGTTTTTCACAGTGACCATGGCAGTGAGTTCCTTGGGCCCACCACCCGTTTCCTTGAGTCTAAGGGGGTACGTCTGGAGACTTAGGCTACGTACACACCCCAGCAAAACGGTGTCTCCAACCGCTGGAATCATACCCTCGCTGAAGGTGTCCGCACCCTGTTGTCTAAGTCCGGTCTTCAGCCGTTGTTTGCCTTTGATGCGATGTGTCACATGACTTGGGTCTGGAATCGTGTCCCCCATGGGCCGCTTCCTCGCACCGTTACGCCCTTTGAGCGTTGGTCTGGCACCCGTTCTGACCTTCGTTTGGCTTGTGTCTCGGGGAGCATAGCCGCTGTGTGGCTGCCCGATGATCTTCGTGACGGCAAGCTTGTCCAGCACGACGGTATCTGTCCTTTCTTGGGTGTCTCTTCCCAGTCTAAGGCCTGGCGGTTTTGGGACCCCGTGTGTCACCGTGTCGTTGAGTCCCGTGACGCCTTGTTCTTTGAGTCATTCTTTCTTTGCAACCTTGCTCGCCTCCATCCTGCTGACTCCCTTTGCTTGCTCTCTCCGCTGGGGAGGGGCAGTTGGTCCTGGTACGGGCTCCCAGGCCCGGCGGTTGCTCCTCCGCAACCCGCATCCTCGGACCCAGCTCCGTCGTCAGGGTCGCCTCCCACATCGGTCTCTCTTCCCCAAGCATCATCCAGTTCATCCAGCACACCGGCGTCCCCTGTCATGTCTTCGTCCGCTCCTGCGTCTGTGTCTCGGTCCATAGGGCCTCCGCTCTGGCCAGCCTGGCGGACCCTGCTCCATCATCCGCACCTGTCACAGACTCGCCCATGACTTAGGAGCCCACCGGCCTTGCGCCTGTCTCCCCTTTTGTCTACGGTGGGCATCTTTAAATCCTTCCACACCGCACCAGTACAGCCTCCACGTCCTCCACTCATCCACCTCCGGCACACAACACCCAGTCCTCTGTTGTGCCCACGGAACTGGATGCACTTGGCTTAGCCACTGGAGTCGTGCACCCTAGCTCAGCCCTAGGCTATGTATTATTCACTGCAGAGCATGCCCGGGCTTTGGCTGCTACCCTTTAGGGTAGCATCGCAGAGTGTCACGTCACGTTTGGTGTCGCTCCTCCTGTACCTAAGCCCACGATGGCTCGGCAGGCTCGCATGGCCCCTTATGCTCAGCACTGGGAAGCTGCCATGCGAGAAGAGCTTAATGCTCTAGATGACCATGGTGTCTACGAGCTGGTAGATCTGCCACCGGGATACCAGGCCATTGATACCCGATGGGTGTTTCACCGCAAGAACAAGCCCGATGGCATAAGTATAAGGCTTGTCTTACCGCATGGGTCTTCTCACAAGTCCGTGGTATTGACTTCAATAAGTCCCTTGCACCAGTCAGGCGCTACACCATAGCACGAGCGCTGCTCAGTCTTGTGGCCCAGCATGATTGGGAGCGGGAGCAGATGGATGTGAACAACGCTTTCCTACATGGATAGTTGGATAAGGAAATCTACATGGTCCAGCTCCTGGGCTTCTTTGATGACACCAACAAGATCTCATGCCTACGGAAGGCTCTCTATGGCCTCAAGCAGTCACCTCGGTACTGGAACCAAGAGATCACGTCAACCCTGGAGAAGGGTGGGTACAAGTGCATCATGGTGGACCCATCTGTCTTCGTCACCACTGGCTCAGCTCCATTTGTTGCCATCCTTGTCTATGTCAACGATTTGGTGATTGCGTCACCCAGCGAGGAGGCTATCAGAGAGGCCAAGTCAATGTTGTAGTCAACGTACAAAATGAAGGACTTTGGGCCGGCCCATGTTTTCAGAGGCTCCTCAAAACATTGGACGTGTCAAAGTTGGGGGAGACGGTTGATGTGATGGGCTAATTGCGCATGATTGGGTCTCTCATGTATCTTGCAACCACGACCAGAGCAGACGTTTCCTTCGTTGTGAACTTTCTTGCACAGTTCTCCCTGTTCCCTCGTGCACGCCATATGGAGGCAGCTCTGCGTGTTGTGCGATACGCACTGTCCACGGCTTGAACAGGTCTCTGTTATCGGGCATAGCCGTCTATGGTAGTGGACGGCTACACTGACAGCGACTGGTCTCACGATGCTGACGCTCGTAGTTGAACTCGCTACATTTTCCTTGTTGGGGGGACCGCTGTTTTCATGGAAAAGTGGCAAGCAGGGATGTGTGGCCCGCACTTCTAGTGAAGCAAAGTATGTTGCGTTGGGTGCAGGCATGTGTGAGAGCATCTGCTTGTGTCAAAATTTTCATCAGTTGCGTGTACCCATATGTTGCATGACATTGCGCTGTGAAAACCAGAGCACTAAGGAAATTGCGGAACATGATGGCATGCATCACATATGCACGAAGCATATCAATGTTGAACATCATTTTGTGTGTGAGTGTGTTGTCGCAGGTGATGCCCAGATCATCTGGGTTGATATCCAAGAGCAGAGAGCTGACTTCGTCACGAAGGCACTCGGTAGCAACGTCTTCAATGCAGCAGTCCACACTGTTGGTCTTCTTTGTGCACTTAATGTTCCTGGCTGAGTTGTTTGCCTTGTGCTCTTGTGTACAGTTCAGTGTGTGTCACATCTCGTGACCGTTGTCCCTGTGTGCGTGTATACGTGTGTGTCGGCTGCGGATCATGGGGGAGTGTTGGTTTATGGCATGTGGTGACCTCTGGCTTGTTGCACACTCTACACCCACTGATGCAGGTGAGTGAGCAAGAAGACTTCCTTCAAGAAACGCCCCCATCACTGTTGGTGATCAGCAGACCGAGCATGCAGCAGCAGGTGTCCTTGGCACAATCGTGTCCCGTGTTAAACATTGATGATGACAATGGTACTCGGGTTCAGCCTGGGTCTTGCTCTTGCTGGTGGTGACTTAAAATGTTAGGAAGCGAAATCACCTTGGGAGGGGATTTTCAACTCCTAGCGCGGTGGGGGAGTGCCGTGAGCGACATCGAGCTCGCCGCTTGCTCGCACATCTGCTCCCACCCCGTCACCTAGCCATCCACTACTGTGTGACTTGGTGACTTGAATTCATGGCTTTTCTAACATCACGCAATCTGCGTCGTTCATGGCCATCTTCCTTTGCCCATGACAGTTGCTGGTCCCATATGCCTTGCTACTAGGCTCCTTGCTGTTGCCTAAAACCGTGACCACTCGGCTGTGTCCATGCTTGTGCAAATCTCTGATACGGACCCAACAAGCCCTGGAGCACCGACGGGTGGTGGCTCCACCCACCAGCAACTCCTAGACAGCTGCCACGACATCCCGGGTGCTTGCTGGGGTGCTCTGTATTTTTTTTGGCAGATGCTAGGGTTTTCTCGTTTGACTGGATATTGAGCTCGATTGGCATGTTTTGCATTGTCTATCCACCGATCGATGCCAGAATTTTGCGTGTGAACAGGCGTAGCGTCGGGCTCAAGATTATGCATCTCTAGGTTTAGGCGGTGTTGCGTTTGGATACCTGTGCGCAGAGTTATGGCCAAAAGAGTGGTTTTGGGCCGGTTTTAAGACAAACTGACACTATCGTGTGCGTCACCGGCCATGCACTGGGGCAATTATTTATGCTGTGTAGTTGTTAGTTGTCATCTCTCTCTGGATTACTAAGCTATTGGAGCCTACGAGGCTTTGCACGTCTCCCTAGCATGACCCTTGTTGTTTCTTGCACTTGCTTGCTTGCTAGTGCGCTAGCTGATCGGACAGTATCCCCACATCAACAACAGTAATGTTAGGAAGCTTCCTAGAAACTTCTCATGGTACCAGAGCAATGAGATCCCTCTCGCTGAGCTACGCCGCAGAGACGCAGCATCGGCATCTGTAGTGAGAGCAACCGCCACCGCCGTATCCTGGAACCCGTTGCAGCGGACATTAGCAGCAGTGGCACCACCACCCAATTGCCACCACCATAACTAGAGGAGCTGTGGTAGTGACGAGCTCCAACAACCACACCAAGCGGCAGCAATATCACCGGGTGGCAGCAGCAGTCGTGTTTGGCTACCAACGCATACATAAAGGAAAGGAGAAGCAGCTCGCACCAGCAGCTCGGGGCGGCGGCTGCGAGCAGTGGCAGCGCGCAGAGGCAGCAACAGTTTGCAACAGCGGTGACATCAGCAGCCATGAGGAGCAGCAGCAGCGCAGCAACAGAAGCAAAAGTAACAACAGTAGCGCAATATCATTGTAGCTGCTGTATCGACAGTGGAAACAACGGCAACAGCAGCAGCCGCTGCAATAGTGGTGGCGGCCCCAGCAGTAGCAGACTTGCCGCCGCAACAGCAGCGGGCTTGCGTGGTGGCAGTGCTGCGTGGTAGTTTGCTATGCGGCACCATTGTGTAGCTGCACAAAACCACCGTAGCACTGCCCAATAGGTGCGCAATCCTGCGGAGCCTCTCCACAGCCGCAAGAAGGGGGTGCCGTAGTCACACCCACCCGTCACGCGGAGTCTGCGTCACTCAACCAAGAAAACAAGGCTGACCTAAACTACGCTAGCGCAAAAAATGCTAGCATTTTTACATTGGCCTATAAATGCTGACGTTATCATTGACTATGCTGATGTCAGTTGTTTTGGGTTCAAAACATCATTCTTTCTTAACATTCCATATCCTAGAGAAATGCTATCCATTTCTTGTTTGGAGTATTTTTGTCGTTCAGCCCCATACTGAGCACTTCGATGGAGATTGTGTGTGACCAAGGAAAAGGGCTAGGAGACCCCTCCGTTTCCTCCTTTTTGGACATTATGAGTCCACGGTCGTAGTCACTCGCGATGGATGAGCTTTGTCGGACGGAGGATGAGATCTGCCACCAACAATAACGGCATAACGCTGTGTTGCAAGATATTACTGAGCTACTGTGGGGTCGTTTGGGAGCCTCACAACAGCCACCAGGAGGATCTACTAGAGCTACACCATCTGTTCATTAGTCTACACCCTACAGAGCGCTGCGACCTCAGCATCCCTCATCACAGGTTGATACCTGGGATGAGGAGGAGATAGAGGATGACACATGCGAGGACGAGATTCGTGTCCTTGAGGAGCACATTCGTGATCTATATCTAGGATCACAGCCTCTTACTCCGCTACCTTCTTGAAGTCAGGATTAGGCACATTGTTTAGGGGCATTAACTTTTGGTGGCGTTTCTCTCACTGGCGGTCTCTCTATACCCTGTCCACCATCGTCCGAGCCTGAGGTCACCCTCCCTACAGAGCGGCAACCAAAGGACTTTGAGACACATCCACCCCGTTACGATAGCAACAAGGGCTTCGATTACTGGGGGACCTTGCTTCAGGTGTGGGCCGATTCTAGGGGAGTTTGGCCTTAGTACCATATCCAACACCATACTCGTGACGCTCACCAGATCCAGACAGCTGCGAGAGCAATGCACGGTCTTCTCTACGCCATGCCGCGGAAGACTCTGGGTAACTTTCACCCCTTTTTGGGTTAGACCGGGAACAAAACTAGAGCAAATCCATGCCAGGGTTGGGAGCTGGCCCTGACACCTCTCGCTGCGGAGACCCATGCCACAAGGGCAGCCCGAATACGTGAGTTTCACTCTCTCCTTCATGGTCCCATGGAGCTTGCAGCTGACTATTGGAGGCGCGCGATGCGCCTTTACACGCGCCTTGGGACCTGTGGTGGGACAAAGTTGTGGGCACTTGACATCATCATGAACTTGGACCATGTGAAGCTCTTGATGGGCTTCGACCGTGTGGCTCTCTCTGACGTGTGAGAGTCACTACAGCTGCTTCCTTGGGCCCATTGCTACCTCCTCCAGGCCACATTGACTCATGAGTCTACCATCGACCATCAACGGAGTCCACTTGTTGTAGCAGTGATTACGATCCCTCCTATGCCTCTATCTCGGCTCACCAGTCCCAACTCCATCGCTTCCTCCTCCTCCTCCTCTACCCCGAGCGGCCACACTTAGGGTGTTGTAGCGGCCATACAGGGGAAGAAGGGAAAGAAGCAATGCAGACAGGGACAACAGTAGCAGCAGAAGCAGTAGCTGCCGGGGCGTAGTGCCGGTGGACATTCTGTCTAGTGCTACAACTGTGGAAGTGCTCACCGCTCAACGGAGTGTAAACAACCCCTTGACTGAAGGACACAATCCTCAAGTGGTGTGAAGAATACACATCAGTCACTGTAGACAAGTCAAACGATGTATTTTCTAAGAAACGACTACCCTTTAACAAGATGGAATCATGCACCTTCCTATATAAGTTTGTTTTTTACAATATTAAAAAAACTACGGAGAACGTTTGATGTAAAAGAGAAATGTGACGTTTTGTACGTGCTAGCTTAGTTAGGGTTATGTTTGGATTCACGTGTCTTGACGTATATTGGTATCCAAACCGTAAATGTCTCTACGATGATTTTGCTTTGACTTACAGATATAAGCGTCATTCAAGAGTTGACTGGACTGTCGCTTGTGGGGCAGTCAAGCTGCCACAAGCGCAAAAGTCGAGCCTCACTCGAGTGGGAGCTTGGTAGCCTATCGCTTGTGAGATTGTCACGATGACGCTTGAGTTAAACTCGAGTGCGGGGTTGACTGTCGGCCAAACAGAAGTTGGGTCTGTTCTCAAACAACGTGCTTCACACCCGCAAATCGATGGGCATGTGCGAGAGGTTTAAGACTGGACGACCACAAACCATAAAAAAATTCTTATCCTCATTTGAATTTGATTCTAACCATCAGGAACTGGAAATGTGTTTATTGTGGATCGTCGATTCACTATTATGAAGGGTTGGGATTCATGATGTTGTTGATCATTGGGTTTGATTGACATCACAAACTATACACTTGTGTGTATTTTGTGATGTTGATCACATACACTCCCTCGTACACTCGCCACATATATCTTTGAGGTTGGGGGGAGGGGGAACGGATGTCAATTCCAAAGGAAGACGAGAGAGACCCTCTCCACCCCCTCCCCCCGAAAGTCTAAAAGTATATGAGGGCAGTTTTCGGGACAGTGTATGAGGGGGGTCTATCCAGAAATACACTAGCGTGGTCAGTCACGAGATACTTCGTGGAAATGATGTAAGTGTATAAACTGCATGTGCACTAGTGTAGGTTTCTCTAAATTGATCACATACAATCCTTCGTACCCTGTCCTCATAAATTGCTTGCAAGTGGGAGGGGGAGGGATGGATGACGATAGCCCCCCCCCCCTCCCCTCCGGATGGAGATATCGTATATTTTCAGTGTATGGGAGAGTGTACGAGAAGGGTTTGGTTATTTATACACAAGTGTACAAAGTCGCATGATACTTCGTGGAAGTGACGTCATCATAAAAAATGCGTGTTCACTTGTGTACATTTTGTGACGTTGCTCACATACACCCCCTCGTACACTTGACATCCAAACCTTTGAAGTTTGGGAGGGGGGAACCGGATATTACTTCTGACGGAAGTCGAGAGAGCCCTCCATCCCCTCTAAAAACTTCAAATTGTATGAGGACAGTGTATGGTATAGTGTATATGGGGGGGCCGAGAAAATAGACTTCAGTGTTTAATGTCAATAGTGATTTCATGGAAGCGATGTCTTGTACATTAGTGCACATTTTGCGATGTCGTTCACCTACACCCCCTCGTGTACTCACCATGCACAAGTATGGGGTTCGGGGGGGGGAGGGGACTGGACGTCAAATCCGATGGATGTCAACAGAGAATTTGTGGAAACGATATTGATCCATAAATTACCTATACAGAATACGATGACTTCCACATACACGCCCTTGTACACTTGCCATGTAGAATCGAGGGGTTGGGGGGGGGGGGGATCCGGTCCCTGAACCGCAATGATGACCCGCTTGCTGATGTCAATCACATGAGCGGGTCCTGCGGGGGTGGGGAAGCAGGTGAATTTTCATGCTTGTCCAGGAGGGGAGGGGGTCGATCGATGTACAGAATTGAAGCTAGAAAAAATGTGAACTAACCATAAAAACAATGTTAGCAAACAAATCATTCCCTTTGGTAACCTACCAAGAATTAAGACACAAGACATGTCACAATCGTGATTCTTGAGAGACCTAAAATGTGTATTTCACTCTAGAAGTCTGTTTGAGCTCAAGTTCTTCTCTTTAAGATTTTCATTGACTTTTTAAGTTTACATACATCCATATAAGAGTGCAAACAAGAATTCTCCTTTACATATTAACTTCTAAGAAACTTCCTATATGTACACATTCGTATGCAAGTATGCACACATAAATCAATCTGTAAAAAGGCCATGATTACACTACCCCCACCCCCCTCCCCACTCGCAAACAACACTTCACCACCAATACACGATACACTGTACACTTGTGCACATGTGACTGCCATACCCCCATACACTCCCTCATACACTCACCACTTACACAACCCCCTCCCCTCCCTACCCACAAACACCACTTCACCACCAACACACTATACACTATACACTTGTGTATACCTGAATGCCATACCCCCATACTCTCTCATACACTCACCACTTACATGACCCCCCTCCCCTCCCACCCCTCCATTTACAAACACCACCTCAACACCAATACACGATACATTATACACTTTTGTACACCTGACTACCATACCCCCATACACTCACTCATACACTTACCACTTACACAATCCTCTCCCCTTCCTACCCCAACCAGAACCTTCAGGTGTCCTTCATACGGGATGGTACACATTTGTACACTCACCGGACAGTGTACAAAAAGACCCTGATTAACCATAGCTCAAGACCATTTATCTTCTTTGCGCCCAGGACAAGATGCATCACTGCTCTTACCCTGATTCCTTCTCTCGAGCATTGCGCCCACTAGAGTTGGTCCACTCAGACCTTCTCGGTCCACTCCCAGTTGAGTCCCTCTCTAATGGGGGTTGATATGTTCTCACCCTGACCGATGACTTCACCCGGATGCGATGGGTCTACAGTCTCTGCCACAAGAGCGATGCCGCACTGGCGGTCCGTTTGTGGTTTGTGATGGCTGAGCGTCAGAGTCATCACACCCTGCACATGTTCTGCTCAGATCATGGTGGCGAGTTCTTAGGCGACATGGATGCCTACTTTGCTGAGCACGGCATCTTTCACCAGCTCTCTGCCCCTGCTACACCACAGCAGAACGGTGTGTCTGAGCGTTGGAACCACACCATGGAGGATGCAGTTCGCACTATGTGGTCTGAGTGCGATCTCCCGGAGTCCTTTGCCTTTGACGGCTTCTCCTACATGACGTGGGTCTGGAACCACATATCGCATGGTCCGCTTCCAGACCATGTCACGCCGTACGAGTTGTGGTTTAGCCATCATGTAGATCTCCATCTTGCCCACATTTAGGGGTCCCTTGCCTTCATCTGGTACACCGAGGACCAGCAGAGGTCGAAGGTGTCACCTCGGAGATGCATGTGTACCTTCCTCGACATCTCACCGCGATCAAAGGCCTAGCGCTTTCGGGACCCTGCTCGCCATTGCATTTTTGAGTCTTGAGATGTTGTTTTCTTTGTGGCTCTCACCTACCACAACTTTTCCAGTATTCTATCGCTGACCATTGACCACGTTCCTACTTGTGTGGCCTCCCGGCGGTTGGGGGAGTCTAGTCCTGTGGATGGGTCCATCCGGGTCTCCTCACCTGCGGTCCGATCTCAGGCTGTGACGATCCAGCCATCGTGGCCGTGGGTCCAGTAGCCTCATCAGTCCCCTCTCGCACACCTGATCCCGTGCCAGTGTCAGACCCCTCGAGCACACCTGATTCCGTACCAGTGTCTTTCCCCTCTGACACACCTGATCCCGTGCCGGTGTCAGACCCCTTTGGCACACCTGATCGGGTGCTGGTGTCAGACCCCTCTGGCACACCCAATCCCGTACGAGCGTTAGTCCCCTCTGGCACACCTAATCCTGTGCGAGCGTCAGTCCCCTCCGTCACACCCACTCCCGTGCATGCACCTATTTCCCCTGTGGCTCTTGCCTAGCAGCCTTTTTTGCAGCCTGAGGTGAGCGCCTCACCATCGGGTTACGCTCGCAAGCCCGATGATTGTCTCCGACCATTGGCCTCTACGGCTTAGCGGACTGCTGAATTTGTGCCTAGATGCCCGACTGTAGTGTTTAAAGTGGCAAGCCTGGCACGATGGCCCATGGCTTGAGTGTTTAGGGAGACTACATTGAGGTGCATCCAACATGTCCTGTCAGCCATGAGTTGGTCTCTTGAGAGTTCCTTGTCGCTTGCGATGGCGCAGCCGACCTTGTCGTGGTCAAACCGAATCCGGAGCTCTCCCTTGATGAAGCCTGATCCATGCACTTTGAAGAAGGCATTCTCAGCTCAGGATGCAGACTTGTGGCACGCTATTTGTGAGGATGAGCTGAGAGCGATCGGTGAGCACGGTGTCTATGAGCTTGTCAAACTCACGCCTGGGCAGAAGGCAATATAGGCCAAGTGGGTCGTTCATAAGAAGGTGAGGCCTGATGGCACACTGCATTACTACAAGGCTTACTTGACGGCCAAGGGATTCTCGCAGGTAGAGGGGGTAGATTATACTGACACCTTCACACACGTTGGCCGCATGACTATGGCTCACGGTTTGTTTGGGATTGATGCTCACCACGAGTGGGAGCTATACCAGATGGACTTGAACAACACGTTCCTCCATGGCACCTTACAGGAGGAGATCTATAGTCCAGCCACCTAGATTTGAGGTTGGTGACAAGGTCTAGTGCTTGCGAAAGGCCTTGTACAACTTGAAATAGTCACCCAGGTGTTGGAAATTGGATATCACCGGCACACTGACACGTTCCGGCTACGTGCAGAGTGATGTTGACCCGTCCCTCTTTCTCAGAAAGACAACTAAGAGCTTCACCGCCATTTTGGTCTATGTGGATGAACTGCTGATTGCGTCTCCTTCTATGGAGGCCATGAAGGAGGCCAAGGCAGTCCTTCAGGCTGCCTAGGGAATAAAGGACCTTGCTCCTGCAGCTATGTTTCTCGGGATGGAGATCGTGCATGATTGTCAATGAAGGATGCTCTTGTTGCATTAGTCACATTACGCCCGTGTTGTGTGGGAGCGGTTTGCTGACCTCCTTGGTGCAATTTCAACAGCCTCTATCCCCATCGCACCTAACGGGCAGGATGCTCTAAAGGTGAATGATCCAGCAGATCAAGAGGAGACAGTGGATGTGACCTTGTACTTATGCCTCATTGGCTCTTTGATGTACTTGGCCACTACCACACGACTGGACATTGCCTTTGCCGTCAACCTCCTTGCACAGTTTTCACAGTGTCCTCGGGCCAGAGCCCTTCATGCAGCCGTGCGAGTGGTATGGTACGTGGTTTCTACATCGTACCTCGGACTCTGCTTTTGACGACAGTGTTTGGTTGTAGTCGACAACTACACAGACAGTGACTTGGCGTGGAACCCTGATGGGTGCAGTCAGACGGGCTACGTGTTCCTGCTTAGTGGCATTGCTGTGTTGTGGCGCAACGACAAGGAGGGTTATACTTCACGTAGCTCATCAGAGGCTGAGTATATTGCTCTGGAGGCTGCGGCTGCTGAGGTGGTGTGGCTACATCGTTTGTTTTGTGAGTTGCGTCAATCTCTGCCTTGCCCCATTTTGCGTTGTGAAAACCAGAGTGCTCTCGCCACTTCAGAGGATTCTTGTGTGTTTCATGCACACATAAAGCACATTGTTGTTCAGCATCACTTTGTGCATGATATTGTGGAGCGATGGGTGATCTCTGTCATCTGGGTCGGCACCGACATGCATCAGGCTGACTTCTTGACCAAGCAACTCGCACTCGGAAAGTGCACGGTGGCGATTTGTTCTTTCGGGCTTCGCCCCTTGCTTGAGAGTGGCTGAGAGTGGGCTGTGTGAGCATGGACTGTTGAGCATCTTGTTGCTCACCTGTGTCCATTCTGCACGTGTATGGACATGCGTACCATCGGGTCATCGGGAATTGTTGTGATGTGAGTCGTTCCTGTCTATTTGTACAGCTCACTATGACCACTCAGCCGTGGCCATGCTCGTGCAGACCATTGATACGGACGTAGCTAGCACCGGCGCACCGAAGGGTAGTGGCTCCACCTACCAGCAGCTGCCAGATAGCTGCCATAACCTCTCGGGTGCTTGCTGGGGTGCTTTGTAGTTTTTCTGCAGACGTTAGAGTTTTCTCTGTGGACAGGCTCTCGCACCCGATTGGCATGTTTTGCATTATCTGTCCACCAATCGATGCC
Source organism: Penium margaritaceum (assembly GCA_023375785.1). Classification (NCBI taxonomy): domain Eukaryota; kingdom Viridiplantae; phylum Streptophyta; class Zygnematophyceae; order Desmidiales; family Peniaceae; genus Penium; species Penium margaritaceum. The sequence goes on from SZWC01005859.1 coordinate 59,220, forward strand.
GAAATTGTATGTGTGATCAGTCATAGTGTCTGGCTTGAGATTGTGCATCTCTAGGTCTAGACGGTGTTGGGTTTGGATACCTTTGCGCAGAGTTACAACCAAAACAGTGGGTTTGGGCCGGTTTCAGGACATACTGATACTATCGCGAGCGTCAACCGACGTGCACCGCGGCAACTGTTAATGTTGCGTACACGTCAGTTGTCATCTCTCTATGCATCACTAAGTTATTGGAGCTTATGAGACTTTGCACATCTCCCTAGCTTCACCCTTGGCGTTTCTTGCACTTGCTTACTTGCTAGTGCGTCAGCTGACTAGATAGTGTCACATCAGCAGTAGCAAGGTTAGGAAGCTTCCTAGAAACTTCTTACGTGACACATGCTGCAATCCAACATGGAGATGAAATGATGCTGCGCTAGTCTATGCAAGGATATTTTATGCCACCTCACACGGTTGGACTGAAGTGTGTGGTCCATTGTATCCAGAGTGACCATCTGAGCTGCACTCGCTGCTCAGCTGTGAGAGAGAGAACTCAAACTTGAAATTTAGCGCTAGAGCTGCAGTTGGAAGTGAGTAATGACTGAGTTGACAAAAAGAATGATGTTTGGTGAGGGACTCCTCCCACAATAACATAGGCCTCACATCTCTGAGGCTTGTTACTCAGTCTACCAGCCAACCAGGAAAGTGTAATGTTTTCTAGCCTGCTGGGTTTTCTCGGCGAGCCTTGCCAGAGGATCGGTTGTTGATTATGGATGTAACACACGCAAGTGACCTCTTCACTCTACTCACACACATATCATCACTGCAGGTGATGTTGATGTGCGTGAAAGTCCCACGTGGTGACCTCTGGCCTCGTTGAACTCGCGACTCCACACTCCTGATTTACGTGGTCATGAACCTACTAGAGCTTGGTGATGTTGCCCGCCGAGCCGGGTGCTCGTCCAAGCTTGTTCTTTATTGATCTCCTAGATTGCTTGACATGATTTGTTCTATGACTTGATGACAGGTGGTTCGATCCACCCATAGCTTGAGGGTAGCGATCTAGAGCACTCTTACTCCTCACTCGCTTGCTACCCGTCACCTATTACCTTGTGAGGCTTTTACCCGTCTCCAGTTACACCTCCAACACACTAGCCCTCACCCCCTCCCCCAACACACATATTAGCACTCTCACGCACCCCCCTCACAAACAACTCACTCACGTGCACGCAACGGCATGGTTGCAGCTCATGGGCCCGGA
>SZWC01005859.1:60646-80708 GCA_023375785.1 Penium margaritaceum
TCCTACCGGCTTCCCCACTCTCTATTTTTCACTTTCTTTACACCACATACCCACGTTGCTATCTTAACCCATTTTACCCAAAATACTAACAACAGTGGGCAGACCCAGAACGGGTCCCCCAGCATACCCAATTACTCCGGTGTACCCAATGGGCGGAAGACTCCCGCCCATCGATTGTTTGCGAACAATCGGCCAATGGAGGAGGTTTTACCTGAATTAACAGGATAACCCTGGGTCAGCTAGAGAGTGTCGGATTACCCCTGGGGCACGGGTGCGGGTCCTCGGATCTAATCTTTACCCTCAGTTCTCGTAACGCCTTCACCCCTCGGTTGGTGGTGTTATCCCTCTCATGGTTCCCTGCCTACCCAGGTTGGAGTAAAGAGGGGTGGATTTTACTTCCTACTCTTGCGGTAACCAAAAAAACAAAACTTGTGAGGCTTTTACTGTTACTGACTCGTCTTCTTCTAATTTTTTTTCTCTTGTCAAGCAATCCATGGCTGGTCTTGGCCCTAGCTATCTCTTGCACTCGCCTGATGTTTCGCGCTAGTACAACCAAGTTGCCTACTTGTATCAGAGCAACTTCATGGGAGTACAGAATCTTCTACCAGCAGTGGAATCTTCCGCCGACCTCATTCCTGGGCCGCAATCATGGCAGTCTCTCTTGACCCCACAAAGTGCTACACACCACATGCCATCTACCTGTCGCAGCCAAGAGAGCCGCCAGCACGTCACTTCTAGGCTGTCATGCTGTCTTGCTACTCCACCTCTCCGTCATTCTCGGCGGTTAGATTCTTGCGTAGCTGCGGCTTCTACGTCGGCTCCATCAATCAGCTGCAGGTCGAACCACACTGACAGTCACAGAAAGCCCTCGGAGCACCTAGCAACCACCATGAATCGCAGCAGTAACACGACCGGCTGCCACATTTCCGGTGGCAGCCAAGCGTGCAGCAGTGGTAGCAGGCGTGGCCAGGACAGCAACAGTCGAGGGCGACAGCAGCCGAGGCCTTCAGTAGCCGAGGCCTGCAGCGGCCGAGGCCCGTAGCAGCTGAGGCCCGCAGCAGCCGAGGCTCGCAACAGCTGAGGCCCGTAGAATCTGAGGCCTGAAGCAGCCAAGGCTCGTAGAAGCCAAAGCCCGCAGCAGGTGAGGCACGCAGCAGCCGAGGCCCGTACCAGCACCCTCTGAGCCGCAGCAACTCAAACATGTGCTGTGGCCAGTGGACCTTGAGCTCTCCCCATCAGCGCAGCTAAGCGTGCAACAGCATCAGCAGCTGCGGCCGGCGCAACTGCATCCTCTAAGCTGTTTGAAACAGAACCACCCAGGTGGTGCTGACAGCCATGCTGGCTCAGTGCAAGACATCCGACGCGGCGCCAACTCGTAAGCGGAGCGGGGATCATTTTGGGTGCCAATGTCACCGCGAGTCTCATGCGGCCGAGGTCACTGCACCGTCATCCTCAAGTGCAGTACAACGCACGGTAAGCCCCACACATCAATACACTCTTGGAGGGGTTCAGCGGCACACTGCCCCTGAGGCGGGCGCTGTTGCGGGAAATTTGCACGCTCCCCTACACAAGGACGTTGTTGACCTCTCACTGATGCTCACACGTGCTGCCACATATGTTTTAGAAGTTGCCGCAACAACTGTTGCCACATTTGCTGCTGCAGCTCGTGCGTCTTGCGCTCCCCCCTCCACTTCGGTGCGGCGGGCAACAGATTCGTATATAGAGGCAGCAATTGTAGCGGGTCCTATTACAGCAGTAGCTGCAGATCTCGGCACACAGATTGCTGTATCTACCTCTATTATTGCATCTGTAATAGCCACTAAAACAACTGCTATCTCCTCCGCTACATCGGCCATCCTCACCTCAATAGTCACCATCGTCGTAGCAGCTACTTTTGCACCATCAGCCACCAGTAGCCTCATCGCAGCTACTGTCTCCATTGCTGCTACCATCACTACCATGGAGGCAGCTCTTGACACAGGTGCTCTAGCCCTAGTGGTCCCAGTTGATTCCATAGTGTCTTTCCTCTCTGCTGCTGCAGCTGCCGCTGTTGCTCCACTTCTTGCTCTTCTTCACACCCCCTCACCTCCTCCTGCTGCGTGAGGGTTTTCTTTGCATTTGCCTCTTCTGTTGGTTCTCTGCTTCTCCCTCCCTCTTACGTGTCTTTCTAGGGTCAGGTTGTCCTGTAGCACAGCTCCAACGTGCCTTGGGCATTCTCATTTTTCCAACGCCCACTAGGGTTGGGGAAACTTTGTCGGTTTTTTTTTGCAGGATCCCACCGTCGTCACCATACCTGGTGACAACGAGTCAGTCATTGCTGACCTGCAGCGTCAGCTGAACCTCGTCTATGAGGCTCAGTGAGGGGCTGAAGACCGCCTCAAGGTCGTTAATGATAATTGTGCAACATTTTCTGATGAGGTCGCTTGTGCTTAGGCGCCTCCCTAATGCGTCAGTCCCATCTACTGTTGTGACTGCCTACACCAGTAGTATTGCTGCGTCCACTCCATCCATTGCTAGCATCGCTGCCGCAAACAATTTTGCCACTGCCAACCCTGCCGCTGCCACTCGTTAGCATGAATTCCTTTCTCACCCCCCTGTCCTGGCACCTCGACTTGCCTTCTCCTCTTAGGAAACTTGGTTCAGCGCTTGGACTAAGAGGGAACGCTTGTGGGAGTACTACTTCCCAGTTGTCGCCCCTTTCACCCCTATTGCTACAGAGTTTGCTCATGCCGTTTGTGCCCTTATTGCTGTTGTGCCAGAGGCCCTAGTTGATGCCGTTGGCACCTATAATGCTGATCCAACTGTTTAGCATCTGGTTGACCTGGTCGGTGACTACACCATGCTGCGTCGCCGCACCACAATCAGTGGTCAGGCTGCTCAGAGTGCGCTCAGCTTTCAGCTCAACATGCTCCTGATGCGTGCTGATGAAACAGATGACGCTTACTGGGCTTGCGGTGTTAGAATACTTTGCGAGGTTGGCGAGGCTGCCCCAGGTCAGGTGTCTGCTGTCCACACCATGGTCAACGAGTTAAGTTCCGAGCTGTGTGATCTCCTCCACGACATCCATGCTCATGTTTTTCAGCGTCTTGCCTCTCAGCCCGTGCCTCCAAAGTTCCCCTCTGGGATTGGTGCCCTCTGGGACTTCATAGTTGAGTGACTTGTGCCCTGGTGGACCAGCCTCCAGAACAAACATCTCCACCGTACAATAGTCGCCGGCGTTGCCGCTGCCACCACTACCTCTTCTTCTGCTTCTTCTCCTGCCTCTATGTTCACCTCCTCCATCTACTCTTCATCCTCCATCTCTACTTCCATCATTTTAGCCTCCCAAGGCCATGGCTGTGGCCGTGGTCATGGTCGGGGTCGGGGCAAGGGAAAAATCAAGGAATGTGCACCATGTTCTGTTTCTGGTGAGGTGGTCTGCTGGAACTGTGGCTCCTCCGACAATTCTGCTCATACGTGCTCTGCGCCCGATGATGACCTCCGTCTTGCACGAGCCATGTGTGTACATTGGGAATGCTCTGGTGGCTCCTCCTATTCCGCTGCCTCTAGCTCCAGCTCCAGCTCTGGCGCCACCTCCCGGTCCACCAACTCCTCTACGCAGGTCTACTCCACCGCTGGTGTTCCCCGTGCTCCTTTGGTCCTGTACCCCTGGAGATGGCCGCTGCCGTATGGAGCGCCTGTCTACACTGGCCCACCCTCGCATACCTACGTCGCGCCTCCGTGGTATCCTCTCTCATTGGGGTCAGCTCAATTGTCATCTGTGTCTTTGGTTGATGGCGAGCGCCACCTAGAGTAGTCTTTTCTCTAGCGCCTTTACCTTTCCGATCAGGGAGGTGAAAGTGTGACTTTGTTTGCTAGACGTCTCGTATCAGAATGGCAGTAGACTTTGTGGGGATGCCCCTGTTTTGTGGGTCCAGTATTGGCAGTTGGTCTTTCTTCCTCATTGTCTTGCTGTGTGCTCTTCGTCTCCTCCCTCTGCTGGCACTATTGCCATTTGTGGCATCTCCCCTCGTTCTTGTATCTCTGGTGGCTTTTGGGTCCTTAACGTAGGTGCCATCCACCACATGGCGTCCGTCCGTTCTGCCTTCGTTTCCTTGGGTTCTGCCGGTTCTGTTTACTTTGTGCGGTCCGGTTCCGGTCAGTTGCCCCCCCTCCAGGGTGTCGGTGTTGTCCACTTTTTTGGCCTCACTGGTGTGGTGCTTCTTCTTGAAGTTTTGTATGTGCCGTCCTTGGAGCTCAGCCTGTTATCGGTGCCTTCTCTTGATGATCAGGGTATGGATTTCCCAGCCATTCAGGGTGTTGGCACAGTTTGTCTTTGTCCTTCTCGTAATGTTGTCTTGCACGATGTTAAATGTGACAAGTTGTACTGTGTTCCTCTCATTATCCCCTCTGTTGCCTCTGTTGGGTCCTCCCTTGTGCATGTCGCGTCTTCTCTCTCCCCTGAGGCTGTCTAGATTTTGCATTGCCGTCTTGGTCATGTGCACATTGATTCCATTTCTAGCATGCTCAAGCTCCAACCTTCCATTGGTCTCTCTTCGTCCACCTTTCCTTCACCGTGTCCCTCTGACTGCCATGACTCGCTCTCCTTTTGCCTCTTCGGACTCCCAGTCCTTCCAGCCCCTTGACATTGTCCACGATGACATTATGGATCCTCTCCCTCATGATTTCATTGGGGATGCCGGCCAGTTCGTTTTGTGCCTTACTGATGACTTCTCCCATTTTTGTTGGGTCATCGCTCTTTGTTAGAAGAGCGATGTCTGTACTGTCATTGAGTCCTGGCTGGTGCAAGCTGAATGCTTGTGTCAGCACTCCTTGGGTGTCTTTTACAGTGACCGTGGTGGTGTGTTCCTCAAACACACCGCCCAATTGAGTCCAAAGGGATGTGTCTAGAGACTTTGACTCTTTACATACCCCCACAAAACTAGGTCTCTGAGCGTTGGAATCGGACACTCACTGATGGTGGCCGTACCCTCTTGTCCAAGTCCGGGCTCTCTCCCATGTTTGCCTTTCAGGCAATGAGCTACATGAGCTGGTTCTGAGACCGTGTCCCTCACGGTCCCTTGCACTATCACCCTTTTTGTGTGCTGGTATGGCTCTCGGTCTGACCTCCATCTTGCCCGGGTCTGGGGCTGCATTGCATCTGTTTGGCTTCCCGAGGATCTCCGTGATGGAAAACTCTCCCTGCGCGGTCACCTCTGTCCCTTCTTGGTTGTCGCTACCCAGTCCAAGGCGTGGCGCTTCTGGGATTCTAAGTGCCAGTGTTTCATTTAGTCCCATGATGCCTCATTCTTTGAGTCCACCTTTCTTTGTGACCTCTGTCGTCCCTTGGCCGCTGACCCCCTTCTCCTGCTCTGTCTGTTGCCATGTTGCCTTCGACTTCCGACTTGAGGGGGTCAAGTCGGAGTCGCCAAGTTGGTCCACGTCGACTTGGACGTCGACTTGACTTGACCCCCTCTTTTTTAGCCGGGGTCAGTTTTCACCCCTTGTGTCACAAGGGACTTGACAGGAATTGAAAGGCATTTTTTTTCCGGGAGGCGTGCGCAAATCCCGTTGTGCCTAGCAAGAAATCTACGTCTGATGCGCTTTTTCATGCTGGATGGTTGATGCTCGCGGTGTCCATTCATTGGTGCGTTGCTTTGCATGCGTTATGTTACAGCAATGCTTGGCTTACAACCAAGCATTGGTCCTACATGGGAGATGTGATACGGCCATGCGTGCTTAAAGCGTGGGTGGTGCGTGTACATCGTGCGTGAACCTGGTGTTCTTCTTTTGCGGTGGTGAACAAACCAATCGGAAGCCTTGTTGCACGTCACGGAAGGATAATGAGTGTGACATGTGGCAAGGGTTTGATGAGTACTCTCATAAAACCGAGTAGCAGTTTGACAAACCCGTACGAAGGGCATCCACCGTCGGACCTTCCGAGGAGCCCACTTTCTGGCATATCCTTGCCATGCAGTTGACCAGCCGAATTTCACTCTGCCCCACTCGGCCGCCATGGCTGGGAGGGGTAAGCAGCCCACGTGTGCACAAGAGGCTGCCTCACCTAAGCTCCCTGTACTCTCTGGGAACTTCCTCGTCCGGCCGCTCAGCAAGTTCTTCCGACCCGTACCTACGCAGGCAGGCTACCCCGGGTCTCAGTGTGGAGCATGCGGTGTCATCAAGGCAGGCGGTTCAGACCGCATGCGCGGTCATGTTGGAGCAGCCGTGCACAACATCGTGAAGTGCAAGTACCCTCCTGCTGCTGCCCGGGCCATGCTCGGCCTCCCACCTCTGGCTAGCCCACCAGACGCCTTTGTTCCATACGACGAGAAACTTTACAATGGCCAAGGAGAAGCGTGGGGGACGAAGGACCAGCCCGTGGACTGGCAAGCACTGGTCCGAGAGGGGAAGAGACAGGAGGCAAGAGCAGCGGTGGGTGTGGGTGGAGTTGGTGAAAGCAGCTGTCCGACAGACGGCATTGACAACCCTACCGGCAGAACATCCGCCACCATTCCCGACTCATTACGCAGCTCCACTCCCGTGTCAGCTTCCTCTCTCAACCTGGCACGAGCACATCGCCAACGCTGCCAACTCTCAGTGTCAGAAAACAATTGTCCGGATCATGGCAAAGAATGCGCTGGCAATCTCCTTCTGCCGGGATCCTACCGTCCTTGAGCTGGTGGAAGACGCACGGCACACAACCCCGGCCTTCAGACTGCCCAGCCAAGACAGTGTCACTGACATCATCCTTCCAGCACTGGATGTGGAGCTCGAGGAGTTGGAGTCCCCTCTTCGCAGCGGATGGGATATTTTTGGGGTGAGCATAGGAGTGGACGAGTGGTCTGACATTCAAATCAGGCCAATCTACTCGGCCATGGCAGTGAACGCCGAGGGCGTGGCTCACCCATTCTCGAGAGATGCCAGTGGTGTTGTCCGTGATGCCAACCACGTGGCAGTCGTGATCGACGGTGCCATTGCTGAAGTGGGTGCTGAGAGGGTGGTGATGGTCATCATGGATAACGCCTCCACCAACAAGAAGGCCTACTTGGAGCTGAAGAATAAGTATCCATCTGTGTTCTTCACCCATTGTGTTGCACATTCCCTGGACCTGGTTTTGAAGGATGTTGCTAAGACAGAGTGGGGAGCAGCTCTGATTTCCAAGGCTGAGAGAATTGTGTCATTCTTCANTGTCCGTGATGCCAACCACGTGGCAGTCGTGATCGACGGTGCCATTGCTGAAGTGGGTGCTGAGAAGGTGGTGATGGTCATCACGGATAACGCCTCCACCAACAAGAAGGCCTACTTGGAGCTGAAGAATAAGTATCCATCTGTGTTCTTCACCCATTGTGTTGCACATTCCCTGGACCTGGTTTTGAAGGATGTTGCTAAGACAGAGTGGGGAGCAGCTCTGATTTCCAAGGCTGAGAGAATTGTGTCATTCTTCAGGAACAAGGACTTCTTGAGGTCCTGGCTGAAAAATGAGGGAGGAAAGGTACTTTTGCCAGCTGTTGCTACTCGTTTTGCATTCGTGCACAAGATGTTGGAGCGCCTGCTGCAAATGCGTGACGTTCTGATGAACATGGTTAACTCCACAAAGTGGTCAGAGTTTGGAACTGTGGGCAAGGATGCAGGATGGAAGGCAAAGAAGAAGGAGGTGCGGCGGCTGGTCAGGATGGGAGTCTTTTGGGTGCAGGTGAAAGCCATGGTGAAGCTGATGTTTCCCATTGTCCAGGCTCTGTGAAAGGCTGATGCAGGTGGTGGCACTGCTGGCATTGTCTTTGAGACTTTGCTGGACACAACTGAGTCTTTGAACAAGCTTGCTGTGTGTAGGGGCAGCCGCCGTGCTGCGTGCAATCTGCAGTGGGTGATGTTTGTCCTTGAACGCCTGAGCATGCGATGGACTAATCAGATGTCGTGCCCCATTTTTACCGCAGCACGTCGTTGCCACCCGCAGCATTTCGGCCACAAATTTGATGGCGATGAGAAGATGATTGAGGCCTGGAACACAGTCGTGAACGCGATCGTGCCAGACCACCTGGGACCAGGACATGCTGTGCGCTGAGCTGGAGGGGTTTGAGAATGGACGGGTGACTCATGAAGAGGACCCTGCAAAGGCGAGGGACGTGCAGCAGGCCAAGGAAGCTGTGCAGCAGGTGGTGGCTGGTGAGCTGCCAGCATACAAGTGGCATGCCCGCCACATGACAGGCCTCCCAACACTGAGAGCCTTTGCCATGAGGCTCTTGGCGCATCCGTGTAGCAGTTCTGACAACGAGCGCGTGTTCAGCAAACACGAGCTGATCCAGACCGCACGACGCAACAGATTGAAGGTTAAAACCCTGGAGCTGCTGGTACGTGTTAACGTGCGCCTGACAAGGATATACGGGAAGAAAAGGGCCAAGAAGCTGACAAGTGAGATCAAGCAGGCTGTGGAGGAGGAGGCTGGTGACAGCGACAGTGAAGCTGACGGTGAGGTTGAGCCAGACGAGGAGGAAGATTGGGTATGGGATCCACTGATTGCAGACGCAGCAGACGGAGATGACTCAGAGGTGGCCTAGGCGAGAGCCCATTTGGCAGGGCAGGAGGAAGAATGCAACACAGAGGATGAAGACGATGAGGCAGAGGCCAAAGAGATTGAGCAGATGGAGGAAGATGGAGGAGGAGACAGCAGTGGGAATGAAGAGGATAGGGAAGAAGAGGAGGAAGAGGATGTGACGCAGACTTTGAGGAAAGGAGTTCGCAAGAGGAAGGATGTTGAGGCAACAACTGGCATAGTAGGGGTAAATGCAGCATCAGGATTGAATGGGACTGGTGCAGTAGCAGGGTCATCTACAGCAGCAGGTTCTGCACTTGGAAGAAGCACAGTTGCAGGAGCAATCGGTTCAGCAATTGCCAATACAGGTGAAGCTTGCATAAGAGGTTCAGCAGCAGCTAGTGCTGCAGCTGTAGGTGCACAGAGCACAGAACGCCCCAAGAGGATCCGCAAGGGACGTTAACTTGCGTTCATGTACTTGTGCTTTCTTGTGCTTACAAGTTTCTTATTCCAGATTTAGTGCAATGTCCATTTCCAGTTAACTTAGTGTACCATGTCCATGTCATTCAGTAACCATTGACTTGCTTAATCTCATAGACAAGTTCACACTAGTTGAGCACAGATCAGTAAACCTTTAACCTTGAGCTCAGTAGTGTGGAATTGTATGGTCATGCATATGTCTTCTCATGATTGGCCGCTACAAATGCAGCAAACAAGGTTTTAGACCAAAATGGTGCAAAGTAAAATTGATGAACATTGATGTGGGGGAAACTTAGCCTTGAACTTAGCCTTTTTTGCCCTGTTTGCAACCCCGACTTGGATAGGCAAAGTCGACTTGGAGAATCATGCCAAGTCGACTTGGTGTCGACTTGGCGACTCCACGTCGACTTTGACTTTGAAAAGGCAACATGGGTCTGTTGTAGGGGGAAGTTGTCCCTACGACCCCTCCCGTCTGTCTGGTCCTTGCTGCTGTGTCTCCCCAGCAACCTTCACCCTTAGAGCATTCTCTGACGTCCGGCACCATGTCCACATCGTCCTCAGGGTCCCTGCCGTCTGTGTCATTGGACTTGTCTGGTGCTCCAGCGTCTCCTGTTGTGTCCTCACCCGACCCATCAGTGTCTGTGTTCCCTCCACTCTCCTCTGTGGCCCTATCTAGTCCGCCCACTGGACAGGCACCCACTCAGTCTGCCCCTGATCCACCTTCATCTGGCGATCCTCCTCGTCTGGCACTTATCTTACCGTTTGTCTGTGGTGGAAGTATTTGCGCACTTCCCACGCGCTCTTCGAGTGTCTCTTTATCCTTCGCTTGTCCTTCTCAGTCCCAACCTGCACCGTCACCAGCCTTGCTGACCGGCATGGATGCCTTGGGCTTGGCGACAGGGGTTGTCCACCCTAGCTCTACCCTCGGCTATACATTGTTCCGGACAAAATACGAGCGCTTATGCCATTCTTGGCAGCATTGCTAAGTGCCACACTACCGTTGCCTCCACACCCTTGTCGCCAGATCCGACCATTGTGCAACAGGCACGCACAGTGCAAGATACATAGCAATGGGAGACTGCCATGCGGGATGAGCTCAAAGCTCTATACGATCATGATGTATATGAGCTGGTCGATCTGCCACCCGGTCGTAAGGTCGTCGGCGCTTGTTGGGTCTTCCGTAAAAACTATAGACCCAACGGTGCACCTGACAAGAACGAGGCACGTCTCATTGCCAAGGGGTTCTCCCAAGTACTTGGGATTGAATTCAACGAGACATTTGTCCCCTTGGGATGATACACTACAACTCACATTTCTAAGTCTCGTAGCACACCATGATTGGGAGCTCCAGAAAATGGACGTAAACAATGCCTTCCTGCTTGGAAGATTTCAAGAGGAGATCTCCATGGTGCAGCCCCCAAGGTTTTCGGATGATACCAACTGAGTCTCGCAAATTTGGAAGGCAATTTATGGCCTTAATAAGTCACGAAGGTGTTGGAACCAGGAGATCACCTCCACCCTTGAAAAGGGGGACTACCAACACAGCACAGTGGATCATTCCCTCTTTGTCACACCTCGGACTACACCTTTTGACGACTTGTTGATCGTCTTCCAGAGTCGTGAGGCAGTGTCATCTGTGAAGATTCTGCTACATTCTGCATACAAGATGAAAGACTTGGGTCCAGCACGAGTCTTTCTTGGTATGGAGCTTGAGTGGGATCGTGCTCGTTGTGTCTTTCACGTCCACCAGGCGGCGTATGTTAGAAACATGGGGGAGTGCTTTGCCTCCCTACTTGAGGCCATGCCTATTGCATCTACACCAATGACGCTTGCTTGGCAAGGGCTGCTGAAGACTCCGGATGTATCAAAGCTGGGGGAGCCTGTGGATTTCACCTCCTACCTGCGAGTCATAGGATCCCTGATGTACCTGGCTACTACCACCATAGTAGATTTCGTCTTTTCCATGAACTTTATTCCTCAGTTCTGCCAGTACCCGAGGGCACGCCACATGGATACAGCATTGCGCATCGTCAGGTATGCACTCTCTACTACACGAGTCGGTCTGTGCTACCGGGCATAGCCGTCGATGGTCGTCGATGGCTACACTGACAGTGAATGGGCACATGATACAGATGCTCGTAGCCGCACTTGTCATGTTTTCCTCATCAGTGGGACAGCTATCTCGTGGAAGAGGAGCAATCAGGACTGTGTGACCCGCAGCTCTAGTGAAGCCAAATGTGTTGTGTTCGGTGTAGGCACCTGTGAGAGTGTTTGGCTGTGTCGTTTGCTGTAGCAACTGCATGTTCCCATCCATTGCATCACTCTATGCCCTGACAATCAAAGCACAAAATCTATTGCCGGGTATGATAGGATGCATCACACTCGCACAAATCATATCAATGTGGAACATCATTTTGTGCTTGAACGTGTGGCTGTAGGCGATGTCCAGATTGTCTGGGTTGACGTTTGACAACAGCGAGCTGAATTCTTCACAAAAGCACTGAGCAACATGTCTTGAAGACTGCAGTTCACTATTTTGGGTAGTTGTGGCCTCGTGATGCTCCCGGTTGATGTGTCATGCCAATGCTTGCCTACAGTTTTGTCGAGTGTCATGTCTCGTGACGCCGGTGTTGTCCTTGTCTGAGTCTATGTCGGCTGTGGGTCATGGGGGATTGTTGATGTGTGTGAAAGTCTCACGTGGTGACCTTTCACCTCGTTGCACACTCACCTCACTGGTGCAAGTGACTGACCTGGGAGAGACGGCTGATCCGATGGCCTCACCATGGTGACGTGACCTCACGACTCCACACTCTTGATTTACATGGTCATGAACCTACTCGGCTTGATACTGTTGCCCGCCGAGCCGGGTGCTCATCCAAGCTTATTCTTTATTGATCTCCTAACATGCTTGACAGGATTTATTCTCTGACTTCATGACAGGTGGTTCGAAGCCGGGTGCTAGTCCAGCAGAGTTGCCTACGCTACTGTAGCAGCTACTATCAACTACTCCTCCTACTGTTGTGCTACTACACTACTCTTGTTGTATGCTGCTCTTGCTGATGCTTTGTTGTTGCGCTGTTGTTGCTCCCCTGCATGCATGGAGGTAGCAGCGGCGGCTGCACTTTGCTGCCACGTGGCAGAAAGCGAGCACGGTGCGGGAGAAAGCATTTTTTTCTATTCTTTGCTTTGTTTTTCCTGTCCGAGCACGGTGCTTCCTCAGCTGCTAACCTGGCTGCCCCCAACGGGAGACAAGAGGCTAGGAGTGAACATCGTGTTGTTGCTAAGAGGGAAGAGGGAGAGTCAAGCAGGGAAGAAAGGCAGCGGGAACATCTCCTTGTTGCCTGGCAGTGTTGTCGCCACTTGCGTCGACTCCGTCGCCGACTTCGTGCCGCTTTGCATGGTTGCGTGACCACCTACATTACCACCGCTGTTGGGGCAATGTTTTTGAAGGACGTATTGACAGCGTTTCCCCGCGTCGGGGACTTTTTTAAGTTGCCAGCAAGAGAGGCTAACTCTGCCGGGAAAACACCCTACAGAGTTTTCCCTGCATTGGCGTGTATGGAGGTCTGCCAATGTTAGCTAGCACCTGTACACTAATGCTCCTTCTCGTTCTACTACATCTGCTACACTATGGCACTGATAGCATTCTCAAAATGATACTACGCTAGTCTGGAAAGTGCTCCGGTACTAGCCGGGTCCGTATCAGGGATCTATACGAGCATAGACACGGGCGAGTGGTCACAGTAAGCTGTACATACAGATGGGGACGACTCACATCACAACACTCTCCCAGATGATAAGCATGTCCATACACGCATAAAACTGACACAAGTGCATAACAAGGTGCTCAACAGTAAATAATCTCACACCCCATTCTTAGCCACTCTCATGTAAGGAGTGAAGCCCTACAAAACGAATGGCCACCATGAACTTTCTGTGTGAGAGTGCCTTGGTTAGGAAGTCGGGTTGCCGCATGTCTATGCGAAAGAATATGCTGGAGATCACCTGTCACTCCACAAGAACACGCACAATGGTATGCTCAACAACAATGTGCTTTGTGCATGCATGCAACACACCAAAGTTCTCTGCAATGTCAAGAGCATACTTGTCTCCACAACACAATATGTTGTAAGGCATAGACTAAATTAAGTCAGAAAACAGACGTTGTGGCCACACCGCCTTGGCAATCCTAGCCCCTTAACGTAACATACTCAGTCTCTAATAAACTACGTAGAGCTCTGCTTGTCGCTATGCCATGACACAGCGGTACCATCCAGTTGGAACACGTAGCTTGTCCCACTGTATCAATGAGGGCTCCAAACTCACTGACTATTCATGTAGCTGTCGACTACCACCAAACACTTATGTCAAATGCAGAGTCCAAGGTACAATGTAGAGACCATGCACCACACCACTCATATAGTCCCGTGAAGGTCTCTCACGCAAGGATGTTGCAAAAATTGTGGAAGGAGGTTGACAGCAAAGGCAATGCCGGGTCATGTGGTACTGGCCAATTACACCAAAGAGCCAATGAGGCTCAAGTATAGAATCACATCCACTGTCTCCTCTAGCTGTGTTGGATCATCCACCTTTAGAGAATTTCTCCTGTCCGGTGTGATGGGGATGGAGGTTGTGGGTAGAACACCAAGGAGGTCAGCAAATGGCTTCCCTATGACACGGGCGTAATGTGCGTCATGCAGCAAGAGAGTGAGTCGCTGATGATCACATACGATCTCCATTTCAGGAAATACAGCTATAGGACCATGGTTTTTCATCGTATAGGTGGCCTGAATGACTACCTTTGTCTCCTTCACGGCCTCCATAGAAGGAGATACAATCAGGAGATTGTCCACGTAGACTAGGATGGCATCGAATCTCTCACTTATCTATGTGAGAAAGAGGGATGGGCCAGTGTCACTCTGCATGTAACTGGCATGTGTCAGTGTGTCGGTGATCTCTAGGTTCTAACACCTTGGTGTCTATTTCAAGCCGTACAAGGACTTGTGAAAGGGTCAAACCTTGACCGGATGGTTGGACCATGTAGATCTCCTCCACTAAGGTATTGTGGAGGAACACATTGTTCACATCCATCTGGTGTAACTCCCAGTTGTAGTGAGCATTAACCCCAAACAGAGCATGGGCGGTAGTCATGCTGCCAATGGGTGCAAAGGTGTCAGTACAATCCACACCCTCAACCTGTGAAAACACCTTGGCGGTTAAGCGAGCCCTGTAGCAGTCCAATGTGCCATCAAGCTTCACCTTCTTGCAAAAGACCCACTTAAATCGTACAACCTTCCGCCTAGGCGAGAGGTCAACAAGCTCATAAGCACCTTGCTCAAGACGGCTCTCAGCTCATACTCACAAGCAGCATGCGACAATTCTGCATCCTTCAAGCCAAAAGTGCCTCCTTTAATGTGTCCAAATCAAGTGCTGTCTAGGGAGAGTTCCTGGTGGCTAAGATACACACCTTCGGCCTTGGTCTGACCACGACCAGGTGGGCTGTGACATCAAAGCGACCGAGAACTTTCGAGGGACCAACTCGTGACCGACAGGAAACTCTTGGTGTACCTCAGTGTAGTCCACCTGGACACTCAGGCCAAGGGCCTTCATGCCAGGCTCGCCACTCTGAATAGTACAAGAAGGAGCGTCAAGGTGCCAAACCGACTGTCTATTCAGCCTTGGAGGCAAGTGGTCGAAGATGGCCGCCAGGCTCACTCGAGTAGCACGAAGCTAAGGTTCTCACCTCTAGCTGCTTAGCAACCAGCTGGTCCATCGCCACAGGAACCACATGATTGCAAGGGAGAGGAGAGGGTGCAGGACGATCATGGAAAGATGCTAGCTCACGCACCGGGGAAGTAGGTGTAGACAGAGGACCAGGTATGACTAGGAAGACTACCACAATCATGAGACTAGGTGTGCCAGAGGAAAACAGCATACGCACGGAAGAAGGTGTGCCATAGAGGACGGGCACTAGCACAGAGGCAGGTGAGCCAGACGGGATGACAGTGGCACTAGATTAGGTGTGCCAGAAGGGACTGAGACTGGCACCGGAGCAGGTGTGCCATAAGGGAGTGCCACGAAAGCAATTGTGCCAGAGGTAGCCGACAACATTACTCGACCGACAGCCATAATGGCCAGATCGTCATCAGTCGGAGAGAGGAGCCATTTGTAGGTCTAGACTCTCTGATCTTCCTGGAAATCACAAAAGTGCGAACGTGGTCGATGGCCAGAAACAGAATGTTGGATCGGTCTCAATAGGTCAGAGCCTCAACGTAGAAAGCATCTCGAGACTTGATGATGGAGTGACGAGCGGGGTCCCAAAAGCGTCAGGCCTTTGACCGTGGGAAAATATCAAGAAAGGCACACATGCAACCCTGAGGTGAGACCTGGATCCCTACTAGTCCTCGGTGTACAAGAGGCAGGCTAGGGACCCCAAGATGTGAGCAAGATGGAGGTGGATGCGATGGCAAAACCACATCTCGTACGATGTGACATGGTCCGGAAGGGGACTGTGCAGTAGGGGGTTCCAGACTCGCATCATGTAGGAAAATCCCTCCAAGGCAATGGAATCTAGAAGACTGCACGCAGACCGCCTGGCGCAGAACACATCCTCCATGGTGTAGTTTCAGTGCTCAGACATGTCGTACGGACAGAGAGCTGGTGAAAATTACCGTGCTCAACAATAATGGTGCCCTTCTTTCTTAAGAACTCACCACTGTGATTAAAGCACAATGTGTGGAGGGTCTTACGAGACTAGCACACAACCATCACCAGCCATAGGCAGACTACTTGTAGACCTATCTCATCTGGGAATAGTCACTATTTAGGATGAGGAAACATCACCCCAGATCTGAAAGAGACTCGACAAATAGGGAACCAAGAAGGTCCGAGTAGACCAACTAGAGCAAACACAACACTCGAGAAGTGGAGTCACAGTAAGTGCGACAATGCATCTTATCATGAGCACAGAAGAGATAGCCGGTCTTGGATAGCTTCTCAAAGGAAGCCGCGTTAAGACCAAGGGTTGGCGGAGTCTGAATGAGCTTGCACACAATGTCCAAGCTCATATGACAATGGTGACGATGCAGCAAACGCTGGTGTTCTGAAGAGAGAAAACCACTAACAAACACACGCGCAAATACAGAGGAAGGAGAAGACACAAAGGAAGTGCAACAAGACACATGATACAGGTCATTGACGGCAGAGGCACAAAGAATAATATCACGAGTGTCCAGAGCAGTCATAGTGGCAGAGTCGGCAAAGTGCTCAACATAGAGATCCACCCCGATACAAGCACGAACAGAGAGTAGGAAGTGCTCAAGAGCAGGGATCAAGAGCAGAACGGAAATGTACAAGGGGCCAGATGGACCATTGAAGCACACCACTCCAAGACCCTGGACAGGCAATAATGGACCAGACCCTGTGTGAACCGACCAAACTGACATAACAGGTCGAGCACCACAAAGTCACTCCGACGATAGGTCATGTGGTGGGTGGCTCCGGAGTCAATGACCCAAGTGTGGCTTGTCTCTTGACATATCTTTGACACAGAGGAATAGGCCACAGAGCACCCTGCATCTTGTAGACACTCAGCAGAGGAAAAATATATGAATAGTCAAGCCATTTGGTATTGTCAGGTCCATATTCATCACAAGCAGACTGAGCTCCCCAACAAACATCATAAAATGCAATGAACATAGGAAAAAATGTCTGTGGACTACCCGGCTGTGACAACACTCTCACATATACTTGAGTACGTAGCATCACTAGATGGCAAAGCTCCATGGTAGTGCGATCCTGAGAATCCTGATAACTACTACCGTTGGTGAAGTGACAATGCCTGCTGCTGTCATGGCCGCGACGTGAAGTGTCCATGTGATGTCGGAAGGCTGCGCATGATCTTGGTCCAGTCGAGGGGCTGTTGGTACTATGTGTAGCGGTGAATATTCCCACAGTTAGTGGACATAACATCCACTGCTATTGCTCGTCGGGTGGTGGTTTTGTTGTTACTTCTTGCTATGTTTCCGCTTTCTCTTCTTACCCTGCGTGGTCATTACAATATCCTCAGTCCGGCTGCTCAGAATAGAGTGTGATGAGGAGGAAACGTAGGGGTGGGACTCGTAAACGGGGATAAAGGCGCCAGAAGATTTGCATTCACTGCTACAGCAAGCGTACTCTATTGATAAGTGACAGAAAACTCATGTAATGATGTCACCTAGAGAAATCAGTGATGAGCTTAAGGAAGCAACTACAGTGACTCAGACAACTTGGAGAGGGCCACTCAATTGAAGCCCATGAGGAGCTTCACGTGGTCCAGATGCTCCTCCATCACAATGGTTTCCAGGGCACAGTTGCGTCCCGCCACCAATCTCAAGGCCCATATAATGGCGGATGATATGCAGATGCACATCATCCGAGTTCCCAGAGAGCTCACGGCTAACTTATAGATATAAGTTATCCGTGAGCTCTCTGGGAACTCATGCAAGCAAGCCGCCCTCATGGCATGGGTCTCTACAGCAAGCGGTGTTGGGCCCAGCTTCCAGCCCTGACGTGGGTCTAATCAAATCCCGGTCCCCGTCTTACCAGGGGAGGGGCAGAAGTTGATTACAGTCTCCCGCGGGATGGTGTAGAGAAGATTATGCATTGTTCTTGTTGCTTTCTGAACCTAATGAGCAACGCGTGTCGGGTACTGGTTGTGGTAGTAGGGCCAGACACCCTCAGAGTTGGCCCACACCCAAAACAAGGTCTCCCAGCACTCAAAGCCCTCATCGTTGTCTTAGCAAGGTTGAGGTTTCTCAAATTCCTTTGGTTACCTCTGTGTAGGGATGGTAAGCTCAGGTTCGAGCGATGGTGGACGAGGTACAGGAAGACCACTAGTGAGAGAAGTAACACCAAGAGTGAGCGTCACTGAACGTCGTGGCTACCGTTCATGGCGAGAAGGTAGTGGAGTAGGAGGCGTAAATTGCCAAAAAGATGATGCAACTCCAGCGGCTCCTCATGACATCTACAATGAGGCTCCAGAACGTTCCCCTGGTAAGTTCGCAATCTCCTGTAACACTTCTATCCGATATAGCTACTGGTGGCGCATCTCATCATGGATACCTCAGGTCCGGTTTATAAATCAAGCAGCTGCTGTCTGAAATAACTGGTCTCACTCACGTACGGCCGATGTTGAATATGGCGGCCAATAACTTGAAGCGTGAGTGTGGCTGGCCATGCCTCACTTGAAATGCATGGGAGGAGAGTGGAGGGGGAGGTGTGGGAAAAGGGTGTTCGCACGACGCAGAGGGGTGGGTCATAACCCAGTGATATCCGTTGATACGGGCAAGGATAGGGCGTTATTGACTATTCTATTTGAGTTTGGAATTGCAAACGTGAGCAGCACGGCGGCAAGAAGTGCAGAATTGAGGCTTCCAAGAAGGCATAGTTTGAAATTTGTAAGGAGATTCTCCACAAGCCTCTCCCTTCCCCCTCTCCGGACCAGCCCATAATTCAAGCCCCGTTGGAAGAATAGTACCAATGATTAATCATCCCCAAGGAAATTTTCTGCATTCAGATGAGAGTTCGGTACTACATTGAGTACAAGAAAAACAAATCTGCCAGATTATCTAAGCTGGTGAACACAAGCAATGACCGAGCTGAGCATGTTGCCAGATGATACCCGGACCTTGCAAGGCTAGTCATCATGCCACCCAGTGACGAAGCATGTCGCATGCTATTACGGGAGTGTCATAACGCTGCCGGGTAGAATTTTTTGTGCAGCATGAATGATTGAAACACTCACAACATTCTATCTGTGAGACAAGATGAAAACCGGCGTTGCATACTACTACAAGACGTGCGGCATGTGTCAACGCCAAGTCCGTATGGACCAGACCCCAGGTTTTTTTTTAACCACTCTTGGTAACCAAAGAACCACGGTCGGACATCTCATTGGACTCCATGGAAAGTTTGCCTGTTACACCGAATGGCTTTGACACAACCCTCGTGGTGGTAGGCCGGTACTCAACAATGATTCTCTCCTCGATCACAACCAAAAAAAAAAGTGCGGTTGTTCCTCAACAATGTTGCTGATTCCACAGAGTTCCTTCCTCTACCACAAAGGAAATTGATGGAAGATTTTCTTGGAGCTTTAGGAAAGAGCAAATGACTTGCTGAAGCACTCGGACTGTTGGTATGGGTGTCACTGACACATGTTGACCTCTGGGATTGCAGCACACATATAAAATTTTCAGGTGACTGACGAGCTATGTGACACATGGTGGCATTCAGCCTGATGGTTCAGTGATTGGAGAGTCACAAGGGCAGTGGGATGAAAAGGCAGACAACAAGTTGGGGCCAAGCCATAATGGATTGCATAGAATTTACTGCATCAGACTTGCATGGATATGTTTGTGGCCTCTGGTTTACACTCTTGCAGTTTTGTTCTGTTTGGGGAGGGTATGGTGGTACAGTCATAATGGGGTAGCCCGAGTTTCACCCATTAGGCATCATGCTGCCAGATTTTGACCGGCAGTATGAATCTGAAACAAGCGGACGAGTGGACATGGTCTGAGCCACGCTGTGGGCGAAACCCTACAGTCGTAGGTGAGCTCGCTACTCACCCAACTGTGGTCCCACACGCTTCTTTTAATTCTCACTCACTCTTGTGTGATGTGGCTTCTTCCAATTCCTACATGAACGACAAACCATGGCAATTTTGTTGTCTTTCACTGTGTGTGCATGTAATGCGTACCTCTGAGATGTTCCCCTGCCTCCCTCGCCCCTTGCTTGAGGCAAGAGCTAATGGCCAACCGCAAGAGTCGGATCCCATCCGTTTTGACCTTTTGATTATTACATTTATCAGCCGAGGGCACATCAGCCACTTGCCCCAACATTCAGTGTTATATTTTAGAAGGATCTGACAGGTTTGGCCACTTTCCGAAAGTGTTAAACGAACCATTGTAGTGACGTCCATGCCCGGTCTTTAAGAATTAGTTATTTGATTTCCATCCTCTCTCGGATTTTGCCACTGTCTCATTTGAAGTGGACTTTCCCATGACGTGTTCCCCCCCTCCCCCCTCCCCCCCCCCC
>SZWC01005859.1:104935-120157 GCA_023375785.1 Penium margaritaceum
CACGCTGGAGATGGGTCAAGAAAAATATGTGCAGGAGGTGCTCCGCCGCTACAACATGGAGGAGTGCAACCCCATCGGCACACCTATGACAACGACATGTGAGCTGAGCTTGAGCATGGGCCCGAGCACGGAGGACGAGAAGGCGGAGATGGCTGGAGTACCGTACCAGTCCGCAGTTGGCAGCATAATGTATGCCATGGTGGCGACGCGGCCTGACCTTGCCTTTGCTGAAGGACAAGTGAGCCGCTATGTTGCTGATCCGGGGCCGCTACATTGGCAAGCGGTGAAGAGAATCCTCCGCTACTTGAAGGCAACGACACATTCGCGACTTGTGTTTGGAGGGGGAGCGCGGACTGACTCCCTCGAGTTGGTTGGCTACTCTGATGCTGACTGGGCAGGTGACGTTGATGACCGCAAGTCAACATCAGGCTATGTTTTTGTGCTTGGTGGTGCAGCGGTGTCTTGGGCAAGCCGGAAGCAGGACAGTGTGGCTCTATCCAGCACTGAGGCGGAGTATATTGCGCTCGCGGAAGCCGCAAAGGAGGCACTATGGCTGCGGCGATTGCTCAAGGAGATTGGGGTGCCGCAAAAGAAGCCAACGGCACTCAATGTTGACAACATGAGTGCCATCAGCCTGGCCAAGAACCCTGTGCTACACCGGAGGACCAAGCACATAGAGATCCGGCATCACTTTGCACGAGACCTTGTTGCAAAGGGTGATGTGGTGCTTGTGCACTGCGGCACAAAGCACATGCTTGCTGATACCATGACAAAGGCGCAACCCAAGGACAGGCATGATGCTACTTGTATGGAGCTTGGGCTTTCACAAGCCTCTTGAGTTGCATGCTGAGCATGGACAACTGCCATGGGTGACGCACAAGTGGGAGATTGTTGGAATGATGCTCCTCACCATGGCAGGAGTGACTCCAAAAAGGAACACCAAAAAGACAAGCCTTAGTGGCTTAGTGGTTAATGGTGTCCACCTCTAGAGGCAGGGGCCCGGGTTCAAGTCCCACAAGATGAAATTCTGCCCTGCCTCAAGGGAGGTGGAAAATAGATGCCAGGAAGCTAGCTCAACCTCTAGAGTTCCTCTTTAAGTTTCTAGAAGGCCAGGTGAGGGTCCAAGAAGGTGGCACACCTTCTAGAAGGGGTGACTTTTCCTACAAGGCATCTAGAGGTGTCTTGGTCTTCTGGACACCTTCCCTCCTACTAGAAGCAAGCTGAGGAATCTAGGAAGGGGCAGAAGCTTCTAGAGGAGGGAAGGGATGCTTTCCTAGGTGGGAAAAGGACAACCTACCAAGGAGCACTCTAGAAGCCATAGAATCTGCTAGGAAGCTCCAAATCTGGCATGCTTTGGTGTTCTGGAAATCTTAGATCAGTGGCTATAAAATGCCACTGCTTGTGAGCCTTGATCAAGTGTTAATTTCCATTCAATTGAGGCCAAAACTATTGCCTCACTTTCTGACCAGATTTTGCCATCCTTGGAACCAGTTGCCTCCACAGTTTCAGTCTCTCCAAAAACAGTTGGTGGTGTGAAACGGCCACTGCTAGGGACCCTCCAGGGTTCACACTCACCCTCAGGCCAACAAGAAAGTCGCAAGCGACGGGAGAAACCATAGATCGGGGGCAAAAACCACATAAAGAAGTATATAAGAGGAACAAGTGTGTGAGTAATGAGAGAGCAAAGTGGTAAGTGCCGGTTGACTGGGCCACCCACGCGAACAACTCGACGTGGGGCCCGGACGCCACCCAGGGATCGATCCCGGCCCTGTAGCAAATGAGCTCCAGGCGATTTCTCACACGCTGGTATAAACCGGACGTGTGGTCCCAAGGGATCAGCAACCCGGTGCACTCCGCTAAAAGCATGTAAGCAGTGTGTAGGAATACAGCTTGTACTTCTACAAATGTATTCTCCCATTTTGACACGCAGGATTGTCACTAGGCTAAGGCTCGTCGTGAGAGTGACGCTGATGCTCTAGTCATGATGACTTGATGGTTTCATCACCACTGTGTGCTCCACGCTGCGTCACAGTCTACACCAGAGAGCCTCAGTTGAGATTAATCACCTGCAGTGGTATGGTGGTGTGTGTGTGTGCATGGAGACAAGAGGGCACTTGCGTGTGTCACAACCATAACCAACACTCCCCCATGACCCACAGACAAACAGCCCACACACACGTAAAACAAAGGAACACATCACACAATAGTGAGGAACAAAGGACTTATGTCAACCTGGGACATCACGAGGGCGCAGCAAGACAACAACATGCACAGCCACTTTGAACATGCCACTGTTGAGAGCTTTAGTGAGGAAGACTACACGTTGTGGACGAGTATCGACCCAGACAACCTGAACCTCTCCAGCAGTAATGCGCTTGCATACAAAATGATGTTCAATGTTGATGTGCTTTGTGCAAGAATGATGCATGCCATCGTGCTCGACAATTGCCTTTGCACTTTGGTTGTCACATCATAGAGTGATGCAACGAATGGGGACACTCAACTGTTGCAACAGGTGGGACGGCCACACACTCTCACACGTACGTGCACCAAGTGCCACATACTCGGCCTCACTAGAGCTTTGAGCAACACAGCCCTGTTTCTGACTCTTCCAAGAGACAGCAGTCCCACCGAGAAGAAAGATGTAGCTAGTGCGACTGCGAGCATCCGTGTCATGCGAGCAGTCACTGTCTGTGTATCCGTCCATGACCACAGAAGGCTGGGCATGGTAGCAGAGCCCCACGCGTGCAGTGGATAATGTGTAGCGTACCACGCAAAGTGCAGCCTTGAGATGCTTCTGGCGAGGGTGCTGGGAGAACTGGGCCAGGAAGTTGACCGAGAAGGCCTGGTCCGCCCGGGTGGTAGTATCAAGGTACATGAGGGAGCCAACCACGTTGAGGCAGTCTGTAACATCAACAAAATCCCCGGGCTGCGCTGAATCGAGTGACTTCAACAGGCACTGGCCTGCTAGAGTCATCCGCGTGGACGCGGTGGGGATGTCACCAAGCAGGGAGGCAAAGCACTCCACTAGTGTACGGATGTATGCAGCCTGGTGCACGTGCAGAGTGCGACGCTCACGGTCACACTCAAGCTCCATTTCCAGAAACACCCGTGCTGGACCTAGGTCCTTCATCTTGTACGCAGACTGCAGCAAGTCCTTCACTGACTGAACAACTGCGGGACTGGGTGAGGCAAGGAGGAGATCATCGACATAGACAAGTATGGCCATGAACGGCTCTGAGGGGGCGCTCAAGGAGAGTGCCGGATCAACCGTGCTACGACGGTAACCTCCCCCCTCGAGGGTCGAGGAGATCTCCTTGTTCCAACAACGTGGCGACTGCTTGAGTCCATAGAGGACCTTGCGCAGTCGCCATACATTTTTTGTGCCATCGGTGAAACCTGATGGCTGGATCATGTAGATCTCTTCATCAAGATTACCATGTAGGAAAGCGTTGTTGACATCCATCTGTTCCAGTTCCCAGTCGTGTTGTGCGACAAGACTCAACAGTGCTCGAGGAGTGGTGTACCTTCCGACCGGTGCAAAGGTCTCATCAGAGTCAATCCCAGGAATCTGGGAGAACCCCTTGGCGATGAGACGAGCCTTGTACCCATCGACTGTCCCATCGGGCTTCAGCTTATGTCGAAGGACCCATCGGGCAAAGACTGCCTTGCGGCCTGCAAGAAGGTCTACGAGCTCGAAGACCCCATGCTCCTGGAGGGCCGTGAGCTCCTCCTGCATGGCCTTCTCCTAGAGGTCATCGTCAGCTGCCTCACGAGCCTGCCAGACAATGGTAGGCTTAAGGGGGAGAGTGGGTAGGCCAGAAGCCGCAAAACATGCACCGACATAGCCGTCGACGTAGGACTCAAGAACACTGTGAAACTCATGGGCTACGAGAGCGTAGCCAGCTGCTGAGTTGGGGTACACAACGCTCAAAGAAAAGCCCAGTGCATCAAGGTCGGAAGGGCGTACTGAGGTACCAGCTGTGGAGGACGAGGCGCTGGAGATTGTGACCCGCTGAGTGGGCTGAGAGGCTTTGGAAGAGCCAACAGGAACAGACTCAGCCGGTGTCCTGGAAGAGCGGGAGTGCTCACGGGAGGGCTGTGAAGATTGAGAGGAAGGAAGAGCATGATGTCTCCCCCCACGAGTGTAGGGCTCAGGGCTGGGGATTGGGACCTGAGATGCGTCACCTCCAACCACCGGTGTAACGAAGTGCCCCTCTTTTTTTGGCATACTCGGGGTCTCACCTGAGTTTGGGGGGCACTCGGGATATTTTCCGTTTATCGGAAATACGTCCGGAGGTCCAGCTTGATCCCAACAGCTCGCGGATGCAAGGGGAGAAGGAGCGAGCGAGCGAGCAACGGCGTGAGGTTCACGTCGTCGCTGGGGGGGGGCTTCGCTCCCAACCTCGTGAGCGCGTTCCGAACACGCTACGCGCAGTTGCGTATCGTCCTCTCGGCGAGTGGCATGATGGTGACGCCACCCGCCAAGGGGTCGTTTCGACGAACGGCCCCGGCAACGGACACGGTCAACGGCGACAGTAAAACCGGTGACTGCGACCGTGCGACAGTCGCAGTTCTCCGGTGGCGTGTCCGACACGGCGACCACACCCACCGCCGAGAGGTATACGGGAGCGACGAGGCGGCTCGCCGAGAGACAAGATCGACCGTCGATCTCAACGATCGACGGCCGGGAACTTCTCGCACAAGGCACTAGGTGCAAGTAGGGCACCGAGTTCAGGTGCAAGTAGGACACCTAGTACAGGTGCAAGTAGCTAGTTGTAGCAACCTAGGAGAGGAGCAGACTAGGGCTAGGACTAGCCGGCCGGACAATATAAATACCCTGTACTCAGTTGAATCTCATTAACCTGTATTCTCTAGCTCTGGCTTCCAGACATCTCCAAGTCTATCTTTCCGCTGCAACTGTGCTCTCCACATACTAAAGCCTAATCTCCAGAGAGCACCCACTCTCACATCTGGTATCCGAGCGAGAGCCACGCGTTGGGCGGAAGCGCTGCCAGAGCTCGCAAAACTTCAAGGAGCAAAGGCACGGACTACGCCGGACAACGTCGAGGCTGATCGAGAGGGAGATTGCTGGACCAGACTTCGAAGCCAACGCACGAGCCAACCTCTGGAAAATTTTCTACATTTCCAGAGCGTCCACACGGCCTACCGTGCGTGCGCGGGAGACGACGGGTGACTCCCACGCACTTCGAAGACGTCAGTTTTTTGTCCCGGACTGCCGAATTGCTGCCGAACTTTTTTTCGGTTGCTGCCGAAACGCTGCCAANAAGGCTAAATCTCCAGAGAGCACCCACTCTCACATCTGGTATCAGAGCCAGAGCCACGCGTTGGGCGGAAGCGCTGCCGGAGCTCGCGAAACTTCAAGGAGCAAAGGCACGGACTACGCCGGACAACGTCGAGGCTGATCGAGAGGGAGATTGCTGGACCAGACTTCGAAGCCAACGCACGAGCCAACCTCTGGAAAATTTTCTACATTTCCAGAGCGTCCACACGGCCTACCGTGCGTGCGCGGGAGACGACGGGTGACTCCCACGCACTTCGAAGACGTCAGTTTTTTGTCCCGGACTGCCGAATTGCTGCCGAACTTTTTTTCGGTTGCTGCCGAAACGCTGCCAAATGATTCGAACGATCTCCAACGGCCAAAATTCATCAAGAGCCATGGAGCAGGCCCTGTAGCAAATTGTAGAGCAACTGGGAGCCCTCAAGCTGGAGAACGAGCGGCTCAATCGGCAGATGGCTGACCTGCGGGACGGGACTAACACTGGGCAGGTTGGGACGGCCCGGTCAAGGAGTCCGCCGAGACCAAAGCCAATGGCTCCAGCAGCGTTCAATCCCACCGTCAAGGGTGCAAGCGTACGGACTTGGTTGTTCGCAATAAACAGCTACTTTGGGACTCTCGGTCACCCTCTAGAGGACGATGCTGTGCGTGTGTCATTCGCGGTGACACTGCTACGCGGAGCAGCATTGGAGTGGTGGAGGCAGCTGAATATGCTGGCCACTCAGGGTGGAGGTGGGAACGCAGCTGTACAACATGCCGTGTTGTGGTAGCCAGGCGCGGTGCAAGCTGAAGCTCGCGTGCCAACAACATGGGAGCAGTTCGAGCAAGCCATCAGAGATCGATTCGATCTTGTGAATGCCTCCATGGTCGCACGCAACAAGCTTAAGCAGATTGGCTCGGTGCAGGAGTACACACGCCATTTCTTGGCGTTGTGCTCGGAGATCGACGACATGAGCGAGCCGGAGAAGGCAGATAAATACGCGACGGCTTGAAGGCAGAAATTCAGCGTATGCTGGCACTAAGTGGCATCACGGAGTTCTAGGTGATGGTAGCCACAGCTCAGCGCATTGACGTGCTACGTTACCATCGAGGGGGTTTCCGTGAGAAGCAAGAGAGTTTTCAGTGTCGAGCACTGCACCAACAAGCTGACCCCATGGAGATCGACGCAGTGCAAGGAGGCCAGCAGCAGAGCAAGCCGCCTGGTGGGAACTACTAGATCTGCGGGAAGCCTGGGCACCACAAGAAGGACTGCAAGAAGAAGCAGCAGGGAAACGGCAACCAGCAGTGAGTGGCGGGTGGCCATCTGCTGGGAAAGCTTCGTCCGCATCAGCGAACACCAGCCCCAAAAGTCCTTTGACAACTAGGGAGCTGCCAAGTGTATTGCTACGGAGCGAAGGAAGCGGGAGCGTTCCGGGGATCCTCCTGAAAGCCAAAATTCTATCGGCTGGTTCTGCGGACAGCAAGGGGCGCCAGACTCGCCGGCAGATCAAAGCGTTACTGGATTGCGGCGCGTCGCACTCATTCTTCAGCGATGAGCTTGCAAAGAGGTTGGGGTCGCACGGCTACCCGGGAAGCCAACTACGGCCAAGTTGGTGCAAGGGGAGTTGGATTGCGGACTGCCTCTGGAGCCTCTGAGGATCCGTCTAGGCAAGCTGTCATACGATGTGAACTTTTTGGGGACACCTACGACGCTATTTTGGGGCGTGACGAGCTGCACCGGTGGAATCCTGCTGTGGATTGGGTGCGCAGCCAGGTGAAAGTGAAGAAAAGCGGAGAGCAAATCATTTTGCCGTTGTGGACAAGGAGAAGGACTCCAAGGCAGGCAAGGTGCCGTAGTTAAGTTACGTGCAGCTGAAGCGCTGTCAGCGCAAGGGGGAACAAGTGTACCTTGTGTGGGTGCGACAGAAGGAAGCAGCTGTAGAGGTGGAAGTGCTGGCAGCGGAGACTAAGCAACAAGAGGATGAGCAGCAGAAAGCACCTACAATAGAGCTGTCGGAAGGTATCAAAGGAGTGTTAGACAGCTACAGTGACGTGTTTCCTGCTGAGCTGCCAAAGGGTTTACCACCGAAGCGGGACATCGACCACAAAATTGATCTGGTTCTGGGAGCAACACCAACGGTACGAGCTGCTTATCGCATGAGCGATAATGAGCTAGGTGAGCTGAAGCAGCAGTTGGAGGAGCTGACAGAGCAAGGTTTCATCAGACCATTGGTGTCACCCTACGCTGCACCAGTCCTCTTTGTGAAGAAAAAGACAGGGGAGCTGCGGATGTGCGTGGACTATCACGCACTGAACAACGTAACGATCAAGAACCGGTACCCACTACTAAGGGTCAAGCAGCTGTTTGACCAGCTCAAGGGAGCGCAGTTTTTCAGCAAGATTGACTTGCGCTTGGGGTACCATCAGATCCGGATTGCGGAGCAGGATGTGGAGAAGACGGCATTCCGGATGCGGTACGGTCATTTCAAGTACCTCGTGATGCCGTTTGGGTTGCCCAACGCTCCTGCAACGTTCATGAGCCTCATGAACAGGATCTTCCACCATCACTAGGATCAGTTCGTGGTGGTGTTCCTCGACGGCATCCTCATCTACTCCCGAACTCTACAAGAGCATAAGCAACATCTTCGGCAGGTACTGGACATTCTTCGGAAAGAGGAGCTGTTTGCGAAGCTCTCAAAGTGTGAGTTCGAGAAAAGGGAGGTGGAGTTCCTTGGGCACATCGTGAGCGGCAAAGGTCTCCGCATGGACCCAAAGAAGGTGGAAGCAGTGAAGCAGTGGCCGACACCAAAGTGCGTGCGTGACATCCAGGTCTTCCTTGGGTTTGTCAACTACTATCGGAAACTCATCCGGGGGTATGCAGAGAAGGGTGCGCCACTGACTCAAATGTTGAGGAAGGATCACCAGTGGGAATGGGACGATTAGGAGTAGAAGAGCTTCGAGGATCTCAAGGCTGCAATGTGTGACGCTCCAGTTCTGGTGCATCCGGATTCATCCAAGGAGTACGTCATGGCGACGAACGTAAACGACTATGCCATTGGGGCAGTGCTGATGCAGGACCACGGAAAGGGGCCACAGCCGATTGCGTATGCGCCTCGCAAGTTGTGAGGGGCGGAGCTGAACTACGCAATCCATGAGAAGGAGATGCTGGCGGTGATCCATTCGTTCAACCATTGGAGGTGCTACCTCGAGTCGCGACGCTGCGTGATCTTCACGGATCACTACGCCCTGAAGTACCTGAAGACGCAGACGCCGAATCTCAGTCGCCGACAGACTCGCTGGATGGAGTTCTTGGAAGGAATTTTTGACTACGAGATCCAGTACAAGCCTGGGAAGGTGAACCCAGCAGATCCTCTGTCAAGGAGGCCGGACTTGAGCCTCAATGCTATCTCAGTGCTGATGGGATCTCCGGTCATGCATAGCCTGTTCAAGCACGGCTATGGCATGGACAGTGAGTTCACGGGTGGTGCGCTGAAAGACGCCACGTGGGAATGGAGTATACTGGCAAAGGGAGCAGGAGCGAAGGATTGTCGTGCCGGACTATGCGCAATTGAAGTAGCTGTTGCTGGAGGAGGCACATGACACTCATTACTCGGGTCACTTCGGCTTCGACAAGACGCTCAAGGCCTTGGCACGCCAGTATTGGTAATCGTCAATGGCAAATGATTATAAGAGGTTTGTGAGCAGCTGCGATGTGTGCCAACGCATCAAGGCACCGAGGACCAAGCCACCAGAGGAGCTACAACCATTGCCTGTTCCAGAGCGGCCATGGACAGACATCTCGCTTGACTTCATCGACGGGTTGCCTGTCACGCTGCAAGACAACAACACGGTGTTGGTGGTGGTGGATCGGTTTTCCAAGATGGCACATTTCATCGCATGTCCTGAGAGTATCACATCCGCCGGGACAGCTCAACTCCTCGTCAACCATGTCATCAAGCTGCATGGAGTGCCGCAGTCGGTGGTCTCAGATCGCGATCCACGCTTCACTTTGCAATTCTGGAGAGATCTCATGGAGAAGCTGGGCACGCGGGTGCGGCTGACCACGGCATATCACCCAGAGAGCGATGGGCAGACGGAGCACACGAACCAGACATTAGAGCAACTGCTTCGGAGCATGGTCACACCGGATGGATAAGGTTGGGAGGAGAAGCTCGAAGTGGCAGAGTTTGCCTACAACTCAGCCCTGTCAGCGTGAACAAGAAATTCACCGTTTGGGGTGGTCTATGGCCACCAGCCACTGAGCCCAGCTGCCCTTGCTACGGCAACATCTCTTCCGGCTGTGCAGCAGATTGCTTAAGGGTTTACCACCACTTGGGAGATGGTGCGGCAACGGCTGTTAAAGGCACAGAAGCAGCAGAAGCAGCAGGCGGATAAGCATCGCTCTACGGAGGAGTTCCAAGTGGGCGATCAGGTGATGCTAAACTCTGCTAACCTGCAGCTGATGGGAGTTGGGAGTCCCAAGCTGAAACCGCGATGGGTGGGTCCGTTCCGCATTCTGGAGAAGCGGTTGGCCGTATCATACAAGCTGGAGCTGCCAACTCACTACACCATCCATCCGATGTTCCACATCTCCTTGCTTCATGCCTACCGCGATCCCAACACATTCTTCCAGAGTTGCGGGACAGCTCCACCTCCTACTGTCCAGGTTGAAGGCAGTGAGGAGTTTGAGGTGGAGAAGATCCTGGCAGACCGCCAGAAGGGACGACGGTGAGAGTTTCCGATGCAGTGCAAGGGGCACCCGGCGGAGCACAACTCTTGGGAGCCAGAGGCCAACTTCCACGTTGGGGGTACCAACACGGTTCTTCAGCAGTACCTAAAGTGCGCCGGGACGTCGCGCCTCCGACGGGGGGGGTGAATGTAACGAAGTGCCCCTCTTTTTCTGGCATACTCGGGGTCTCACCTGGGTTTGGGGGGCACTCGGAGTATTTTCCGTTTATCGGAAATACGTCCGGAGGTCCAGCTCGATCCCAACAGCTCGCGGATGCAAGGGGAGAAGGAGCGAGCGAGCGAGCAACGGCGTGAGGTTCACGTCGTCGCTGGGGGGGGGCTTTGCTCGCAACCTCGCGAGCGCATTCCGAACACGCAACGCGCAGTTGCATATCGCCCTCTCGGCGAGTGGCGTGATGGTGACACCACCCGCCAAGGGGTCGTTTTGACGAACGGCCCCAGCAACGGACGCGGTCAACGGCGATAGCAAAACCGATGACTGCCACCGTGTGACGGTCGTAGCTCTCCGGTGGCGTGTCCGACACGGTGACCACACCCATCGCCGAGAGGCATACGGGAGCAATGATGCGGCTTGCCGAGAGACAAGATCGACTGTCGATCTCAACGATCGACGGCTGGGAACTTCTCGCACAAGGCACTAGGTGCAAGTAGGGCACCGAGTTCAGGTGCAAGTAGGACACCTAGTACAGGTGCAAGTAGCTAGTTGTAGCAAGCTAGGAGAGGAGCAAACTAGGGCCAGGACTAGCCGGCCGGACAGTATGTATACCCTATACTCAGTTGAATCTAATTAACCTGTATTTTCCAGCTCTGGCTTCCAGACATCTCCAAGTCTATCTTTCCGCTGCAACTGTGCTCTCCACACACTAAAGCCTAATCTCCAGAGAGCACCCACTCTCACAACCAGGGAGAACTCAGTGTCAAGAGAGTTGGGAGTGGTGGAATGGATGGGGAGCTGTGTGGGAGTGGGTGCCGAGCGTGAGGACTCGGAACGGCTAGAGGGCAACGAGGACTTGGGACTATGGGCGGAAGGCAAGGACGACAAATAATCCGAAGAGGGGTTTCATGCAGCCGACTCAGAAGAGGTATGGCAGGATGAGGAAGAGGAGTCCTCATCCTCATTGTGCGTGACAGCAGGGGGTGCTGTGTGAAGAGGAGAGGATGATGCTCAGAGATCAGAGGCAGGGACAAACACACCCCCCAAGCTGACGGAGTGAGGAGAGAGGAAGGAGGAGGGACATGAGACAGGTCACAAAGGAAGACATCCTAGAAGAAGAGTGCGTCACACGACTCAACGACATGAGAGCGGTCAAGGTCCTAGAAGTGCCATGCTTTGGACATGGCTGAAACACCAAGAAAGGTGCAAAGATGAGCGCGAGGGCTGAGCTTGCCATCGCGAAAGTCTTCGGGCAACCAGAGAGCAGCCACACAGTCCTAGAAACAAGCCAGACGAAGGTCAGCACGACGGCCGTACCAACGTTCGAATGGCCTGACATGATGAGAGAGGGAACCGTGGGAAACACAGTTCCACACCCAGGTCATGTAGGACATCGCCTCGAAAGAGAAGACGGGGGAGAGAGAGAGGACTCACTTAGGAGAGTGCGGAGACCGTCGGCAAGTGTGCAGTTCCAGCATTCAAAGATGATGTTTTGTTGGGGTGTGTAGGGAGCTGAAGGTTCCTTACACAATCCGCGAGACGTCAAGAAGCGAGCAGTGGGACCCATGAATTCTCCACCATGATCACAGCAAAATACTTTCAGACGGCGACCACAGGCCAGCTCGGCTTGTGGCAACCAAGACTCCAAAGTAGGGAAAACGTCACTTTTTTACCGTATGTCAAAGACCCAGCGCATGTGAGAAAAATCGTCTGTAAGACATAGGATATTACGACCAACCCCCTGGAGTGCGTCATGGGCAAAGGGTCCCGTGACATCCGCATGCAGGAGATCAAGAAGGTGAGATGTGCGGGACTCTGACGTGGAGAAAGGGGAGCGATGCATCTTGCCCTCGGCACAGTCAAGAAAGTCGGTGGGGCAAGAGGCAGAGAACGTATCGGCATTAAGACCATGAGCGGGCGTGTCCCGAAGCAAACTGTCAACGGCAGCAGTGTGAATGTGACAGAGGCAGGCAGCGATGGAGCAACTGTGCATGTGCCGGAGTGAGAGAGCGGGCCACATGAACGAGAGCAGTCGTGGAGGGATGCAGTGCAAACAATGGTACACGGAACAAGCGATCACAACGAGTGCCACACAGCAGAATACAACCAGTAGAGCGATGCACGACAATGGCAATGCCACGGCTGGAGGAGAAGTACATGCCCTGGTCGTCAATTGTTGTAACAGACAGTCAACTGAGCTCAAGAGCGAGGACGTACAAAACGTCAGGCAGAAAGAGTTCCCTTGTAAGCCGGACAGTGCCAACGGCACTGATCACGGCTTGAGGCTTCCTTGAATGTATAATCTGACTGTGGATTTGGAATCTACAGGAAAATCCGTGCAAGATCGACCCAAGAACGGGGTCGATCCATCAAGAATTGAGGAAGTTACGCCCGGCCGAAGGTTGGACCGGCCGAGGGGAAAATAGATGACGGGAATTCATCCCCAAGGACCAAGACTCGACCCTCGGAAGACCCAACAAGGCCGAAGCGCCCCTTGGAGCCCGGTTAGTCAATGAGTCAAGGATCATTGAGGGCCAAGGGCGCTTTGGAATGGCGCCCCGATG
Organism: Penium margaritaceum; assembly: GCA_023375785.1. Classification (NCBI taxonomy): domain Eukaryota; kingdom Viridiplantae; phylum Streptophyta; class Zygnematophyceae; order Desmidiales; family Peniaceae; genus Penium; species Penium margaritaceum. The sequence continues at coordinate 117,681 of SZWC01005859.1, forward strand.
TGTTATTACCAGCAAGGGCGCTTCGGGCGGCCGTCACCGCCGCTAGTGGTGCTGCCAGCGGCAGATTATCGTGGTTCACGAAAACGACCATATCTCGGCCGTTCCTCCACGGAATGATGCGATTCTTGGTGTGTTGGAAAGCTGGGAAGATGAGCTACGTGATGCTNGAAGGTTGGACCGGCCGAGGGGAAAACAGATGACGGGAATTCATCCCCAAGGACCAAGGCTCGACCCTCGGAAGACCCAACAAGGCCGAAGCGCCCCTTGGGGCCCGGTTAGTCAATGAGTCAAGGATCATTGAGGGCCAAGGGCGCTTTGGAATGGCGCCCCGATGTGTTATTACCAGCAAGGGCGCTTCGGGCGGCCGTCACCGCCGCTAGTGGTGCTGCCAGCGGCAGATTATCGTGGTTCACGAAAACGACCATATCTCGGCCGTTCCTCCACGGAATGATGCGATTCTTGGTGTGTTGGAAAGCTGGGAAGATGAGCTACGTGATGCTGGATCAATAACGCTCATCCCAGGTCCATACGGAGCCGCACACGGCTCGGCGACCTCGGGTCGCCTAGGATGTGTCATCATGTACATATAGTCTTGTATGTTGACACTTGAACAACAAGCACAGTCTACTCCCACTGTGCCACACGTGTTCCTGTGCTCCCCCAAGACAATCCTACGCTTCCGCAACGCCGGGTTGGTGTGCACCGTCCTCCCCTTGGTCGTCGTTGCCACCGGTTGGTGTCTCCACCATCCGGTTGAGGCTAGCACACCGAGCCCGGTTCACACTTGGTATCAGAGCCACCCTTGGCTCAGGGGCACAATCATCTACGTGGCAACCTCTCCTGGTCAGCGTAGACCAGCACGCATCTCGTCTCTTTGGCGGATCCGTGTCCAAGGCCAACCACGCACTCCGGTGACAAGGCGGTAGCCGGAGGACCCGTTGAGGAAGAAGTTGTACCGGACGTGAAGATGACTTCAAGCGGCTCGTCCTCGTTGGCCGCGGCGTTTGACGCGCAACGCGAAGTGACAGCAGCTGCAGCGTTGCAGAAGTTGCTCGCCGACATGCAGGCCAAGATGGACCTGTTGGAGAAGCAAAACGCGTATCTCAATCAAGAGCTCGCGAAGCGTCCAGTGACAACACCAGTGGCAGTTGCCACCGCAAACGTACCTACGGTGGGCGTCCCGAGCCCGCCCAAGCCGGAGTCGTTTGACCCATCGAAGAAGGATGGGCCAGCTCCGCATGCTTGGATACTCGGACTGGAATTGTATTTCACCGCCATCGGCGTGGATGCCTCAAGTACGAGGCGCGCCGCGACTATGCCGTGACCCTGTTGAGAGGGGCATCGTTGGATTGGTGGGCCGATGTGATGCGGTCCAATCCTCACGGCAATGGAGCATCAATGGTCGCCGGCATTGCGGTCGCGACCGGAATCTCAACCCCATCGGCTCCAACGTGTAGGAGTGGCGAACCTGCCCTGAAATGGCCGACCTCGTGGAAGGAGTTCACGGAGTTGTTCATCAAGCGCTTCACCATGGGTGACGTGAGGAACAACGCGCATGCCAAGCTGCGTCGGCTTCGCCAAACTGGCAGCGTCGCCGAATACACCCGCAGGTTTCGTGAGATCGTTGCCAACTGTGGCTTCGACTCCCACGAATTGTGCTTCCACTACAGCAACGGCCTCAAGAACGAAGCCCGCGCTGTGACAGTGATGCACGACCTCAACGACGACCTGTCGACAATGATTGCAGCAGCCGAACGGTACGATTCGCGCGTGCAACAGGCTCATACCAACAGCCACAACTCTTTTGGTGGTGGTTATGGCAAGCGGGCCGAGAGCGACGTCACGCCCATGGAAATCGGAGCATTACAACAGCGCAAGTGCTACAACTGTGGCAAGCCTGGCCACATAGCGCGTGACTGTCGGAGTCCAAAGAAGGGCGACGGCACGGGTAAGCGGCAAGGGAAGGGGAAGCAAGCCATGAAGGAAGCGGATGAAGCAACAAAGGAATCGGGAAACGAGGAGAGCCGGGAGTAGATGGCGTTACTCCTGGCTCCTCTCAGCCCAAACCGCCAGTTGACCGCCCACCCGAACGCCTTGCGGCAATTAAGGGGGTTTCCGAGGTCAAGGCATGGGACGCGGGGTATGAGGAGGAGCAGCCCGCATTTCTCTTGGAGGCGCGAGTGAAAGGCGTCAAGAGGAAGGTGGGGAGCCTGCTGGATTGTGGCGCGAGCCACAGTTTTGTGAGCATGGAGTGTGCTCGGAAGTGGGGCCTTGCGCTCACGAGCAAGAAGCGGACCGCTAACCAAGTGGACGGCACGATTGAAGTGGGGTACCTGGCCCGTCCCCTCTCCATTCGCGTGGGGAAGCTTCGCATAACGACCGTATACCGGGTGTGCCCGATGAAGGATTACGATGTGATCCTCGGTCGTGACTTCCTCCACAAGTACAACCCCGTCGTCAATTGGGAGGCGCGCACC
>SZWC01005859.1:120211-135020 GCA_023375785.1 Penium margaritaceum
GAAGGTGGGGAGCCTGCTGGATTGTGGCGCGAGCCACAGTTTTGTGAGCATGGAGTGTGCTCGGAAGTGGGGCCTTGCGCTCACGAGCAAGAAGCGGACCGCTAACCAAGTGGACGGCACGATTGAAGTGGGGTACCTGGCCCGTCCCCTCTCCATTCGCGTGGGGAAGCTTCGCATAACGACCGTATACCGGGTGTGCCCGATGAAGGATTACGATGTGATCCTCGGTCGTGACTTCCTCCACAAGTATAACCCCGTCGTCAATTGGGAGGCGCGCACCGTCTCAGTCAAGCTCGGAGACAAGGAGTATCCCCTGCCTACGTGGTCCGAGGAAGAGGCCGCGGAGGAGGAGACTTGCGAGGAGGAAGCGCCGCAGCAGTCGGTGCCTCGCAAGGAGGAATCGGTGCCTATGATGCTGAATTTGGTGCAGCTCAAGCCCGCGATTCGAAAAAGGGAGCAGATTTTTCTGGCGTTCGTGCGAGACGTGGAAGACGATTTCGACGAACCAGAGGACGTGGCGCCTGCTGTGGCGCATGGGGCGACTCGTGAGGAGCCGGGGGCCCAAGGCAAGTTTGCCGCGGTGCCCGAGGGGCTTCGGAAGGTGTGTACGGAGTTCGAGGACGTGTTCCACGACACCCTCCCGGCGGGTCTGCCACCAAAGCGGGACGTGGACCATCTCATCGACCTCAAACCTGGAGCGCGCCCGCCTGTTCGTGCAACGTACCGCATGAGCGACGCTCAACTGCAGGAGCTCAAGAAGCAGCTGGCCAAGATGACGGAGCAGGGCTTCATCCGCCCATCCTCGTCTCCTTACGCTGCACTTGTCTTGTTTGTGCAGAATAAGACGGGGGAGATGCGCATGTGCGTGGACTGCCGGACGTTGAACGAGTTGACCATCAAGAACCGGTACCCGCTTCCACGAGCTGAGGAGCTCTTCGATCAGCTCCGTGCGGCTCGCTTCTTCACAAAGATCGACCTCCGTTCCGGCTACCACCAGATCCGCATCGCAGCAGATGATGTGGAAAAAACGGCCTTCCGTACCCGTTATGGTCACTACGAGTTCCTCGTGATGCCTTTCGGGTTGACCAATGCGCCGGCCACCTTTATGGTGGCGATGAACAACATCTTCAGGCCGTACTTGGATGACTTCGTGGTGGTGTACCTCGACGACATCTTGGTGTATAGCAGGACGGCGGCGGAGCATGAGGAGCATGTGAAGATGGTCCATGAGATTTTGAAGAAGGAGAAGTTTTTTGCAAAAATCTCTAAGTGTGAGTTCGCGGTGGGTAAAGTTGAATTCCTTGGACACATCATTGGCAATGGACAGATTGCCATGGACCCGCGCAAAGTGTCGGCCGTACAAGAGTGGCCGAAGTTGCGTAATGTGCATGATGTGTAAGTGTTCCTTGGTTTTTGTAACTACTACCGCAGGTTCATCCTTGGCTACGCGGGAGTGTCAGCGCCACTCTCCAATCTCACTCACAAGGATTGCGAGTGGAGTTGGGGAGTTAGCGAACAAGAAGCCTTTGAGAATCTCAAACGGGCTCTGACCTCCGCGCCGGCCTTGCACTTGGCCGACAGCGGCCGTGAGTTTGAAATGGCGACGGATGCATCGGACCTGGCCATTGGTGGAATCCTTTTGCAGGACTTTGGCAACGGGTCGCAGCCGGTCGTCTACTACTCGCGCAAGTTGCGAGGGACGGAGCTGAACTACGCCACCCATGACAAGGAGATGCTCGCCGTGGTCGCAGCCTTTAAGAATTGGCAGTGCTACCTTGAGGCGCGGAAGTGCACGGTCTACACCGACCACCACGCGTTGAAGTACTTCAAGACGCAGCCGAACCTGAGTCGGCGGCAAGCGCGTTGGGTGGAGTACCTCGAGTTGCACTTTGACTACGAGATCGTGTACCGGCCGGGTCGCATCAACCCAGCCAACGCACTCTCAAGGTGACCGGACCTGATGATGCGGGTCGCGTCTCTCACCATCCACGAGGATGCCTTCCTTGTGAAGCTCTTCACGGAGGGATACGAGGCGCATGGGGAGTACGACGCTCGGAGATTTTTCTTCGAGGTGTCGTATTGGCGACGGCGCGGCACGCAACAAGTGGTGGTTCCCGCGGTGCCCGCACTTCGGCAGCTGATTTTGGAGGAGTGCCATGACAGTGGCCCGAGCGGTCACTTCTCCGTCGACAAGACATTGAAGACGGTGGCTCGCTTCTTTTGGTGGCCCACCATGTCGTCGGAGGTGGCTGAATTCTGCCGGAGTTGTGACGTGTGCCAACGCCACAAGGCGAGGAGGACAAAGACCCCGGGTCTCCTCCAACCCTTGCCCATCCCCGAGCAGCCGTGGTAGGACATCTCCATGGATTTCATCACGGGTTTGCCCACGACAGCGGCAGGCCACAATACGGTGTTGGTGGTGGTGGATCGCTTCAGCAAGATATCGCACTTCATTGCGACGCATGATACGGTGAGCGCGGAAGGCATGGCTCGGCTGTTCCTTGAGCACGTGGTGCGTCTCCATGGCGTGCCGCGGTCCATTGTGAGTGACCGTGACCCGCGTTTCACAAGCAAGTTCTGGCGAGAACTCATGGAGCGGTACGGCAGCAAGGTGCAGCTGTCGACCAGTTTTCATCCCCAAACTGACGGGCAAACGGAGCGGACGAACCAGACGCTGGAGCAGCTCCTCCGTACAGTGGGTGATCCGGACAAGACGGGGTGGGACCAGCGATTGCCGGTCGCTGAACTGGCATACAACTCCGCCGCGTCTGCCTCCACCGGCAAGGCGCCATTTGAGGTGGTGAACGGGACGGTGCCCGCCACGCCCCTCAGTTTACACGTCGCTAGCAACCTACCCGCAGTGGAGTCTACCGCACGTGACTTCCAGCAGATTTGGGCGGCAACGCGGCATGCATTGAAGAAGGCGCAAGAGCAGCAGAAAGTACAAGCGGACCGCCGACACGCAGACGCAACATTCAAGGTCGGTGATCGCGTGTTTCTCAACAGCGTGCATGTCAAGCTTCGCGGGGTCCGGTCGGACAAGTTGAAACCCCGGTGGCTTGGTCCGTTCGAGGTGCTCGAAATGCGGACACCCGTGGTGGTACGGTTGGCTCTTCCGCCTTCCATGCCTTTCCACGACGTGTTCCACATCTCCAAGCTCAAGCTCTACCACGATCCGGCCGAGCATTTCCCTGGCCGCAGTTCTGAACCTCCCCCTCCGGTGGTGATCGAGGGCGAGCAAGAGTTTGAGGTGGAGGCCATCCTTGACCACCGTCGTCGTGGTCGTGGATGGGAGTACCTGGTCAAATGGAAGGGCTATGATGCGGCCCACAACTCATGGGAGCCTGCCCGCAACTTCAACGTTGGCGGGATCAATGCTATCCTCCGGGAATTCAAGAGCGAACCGGGACGGCTCGCTCCTAAAGGGGGGGGTAGTGTAAGCCGGACAGTGCCAACGGCACTGATCACGGCTTGAGGTTTCCTTGAATGTATAATCTGACTGTGGATTTGGAATCTACAGGAAAAACCGTGCAAGATCGACCCAAGAACGGGGTCAATCCATCAAGAATTGAGGAAGTTACGCCCGGCCGAAGGTTGGACCGGCCGAGGGGAAAACAGATGACGGGAATTCATCCCCAAGGACCAAGGCTCGACCCTCGGAAGACCCAACAAGGCCGAAGCGCCCCTTGGGGCCCGGTTAGTCAATGAGTCAAGGATCATTGAGGGCCAAGGGCGCTTCGGAATGGCGCCCCGATGTGTTATTACCAGCAAGGGCGCTTCGGGCGGCCGTCACCGCCGCTAGTGGTGCTGCCAGCGGCAGATTATCGTGGTCCACGGAAACGACCATATCTCGGCCGTTCCTCCACGGAATGATGCGATTCTTGGTGCGTTGAAAAGCTGGGAAGATGACCTACGTGATGCTGGAGCAATAACGCTCATCCCAGGTCCATACGGAGCCGCGCACGGCTCGGCGACCTCGGGTCGCCTAGGATGTGTCATCATGTACATATAGTCTTGTATATTTACACTTGAATAACGAGTACAGTTTACTCCCACTGTGCCACACGTGTTCCCGTGCTCCCCCAAGACAATCCTACACTTCCGCAATGCCGGGTTGGTGTGCACCGGCCTCCCCTTGGTCGCCGTTGCCACCGGTTGGTGTCTCCACCATCCGGTTGAGGCTAGCACACCGAGCCCGGTTCACATCCCCCCTAGGGCCAACAAAGCAATCAACCCCGACACCCTGTACAGGTAGAAGCTGGCCAGAGCCGGTGCAAACGAAGCGAACAAAGCCAACGAGACCCAGCAAAATAAACGAGAAACGACAAGAGGTCATGTGGTGAGTGGCCCCTCATCAAGGATCCATAAGCCACCCGTCACGCGGACAGTAGTAGGGTCACGGCTCACGACAGCAATGGCAGAACGAGGAGAAAGGTGCTGACCATAGGCGGCAAGACAACGAGGAAGACTGTAAGACTGCCACTGCTCAATCCACGGGACATCGACTGGGGAACAACCCTGAACATGACCGGAGGACAACCCACGGAGAGAGAAATCAGCGGCACACGCAAGTTCCCCTTGAACCGAATTTCCACTCTCACCTCCCTGATCACGGAGGTGCCACTGGTGGATGGCATGAGAGAGTGCAGAGTCCAGCTGGCGGTCGTCCTCAGACGACCCGGTGATGAGTACGCCAGAAGAGGGACGTTGGAAGCTATAGGTGGAGGATGCCCACGGTGGAGGAGAGTAGAACCCGGATGGGGGTCCGAAGTAGACAGGGCTGCCAAATCCGGGGGGGCAACCCGGATAGGGCGGCAGCGGTGAAGAGTGGGTAGTGGTGTAGGCAGTAGCTGTAGGAGCGGAGGAGGAAGAACGTAAAGAACCACCACCTTACCGTGTGGCAGTGGAGGAATGCATAGAGCCACCACCAGACCCTGTGGAATGTGCCTAGTGTGCACGCATGGTTGAGGCAAGGCAGGCATCATCAGGTGGCTCTGGGCATTTAGGCGCTGCACGACCGGTGGCACCGCAGTTCCACCACATAACAGTGCTGGAGGAGGAGGATGGGGGTGCGGCGCTATCAGAACTGCGACCATTGCCACCCCTTCCTTGCCCACCACCGCCAGCGCCACCCCCTCTACCTTTACCTTAACGACCCCTCCCACCGCGACCACCCCCTTGGAAGCAAGAGGTGTAGCAGTCGTGATGGAAGTGGTAGTGGAGGACGATGCAGGAGCCGAAGAGGTGGAGGAAGAAGGGAGTATAGTGGTAGCTACTGCAACTACGGTGCGATGAATGCATTTGTTCCGTAGCGAGCTCCACCAATTGGTCAGACGTTGGGATGTGAACTCCCACAATGCACCAATGCCGGGAGGTGCGTCAGCAGGGACAGGGATGGCAGCCAGGCGTTCAAGCTCAGTAGCCTTCACCTCGCGAAAGATGACACTGAGTTCTGGGATAAGGCCATTGACAATTGATAGAACAGCCGGGAGCTGGCCAGGGGCAGCCTTGCCGAGGTCGTACAGGAGTCGCAGACTACGTGCCAAGTAAGCATCTACAGTCACGTCAGCATGCATAGAGAGCGTGTTGAACTGGACACTGAGGACACTGTGAGCTGCATGCCCAGTCATTGTTGTGCGCCACTTGATCAGTGCGTAAGCACCAACCGGGTCAGCAAGGGTGCGGCGTGCAATGCCAGCATTGTAGGACCCGATCTCATCAGTGAGATCATCGGGTCCGGCGCGAATCAGGGCACGTACAACCCGTGCAGACTTAGATTCGACTGGCACGAAAAGTGGAGCAGCAGAGGGGTTGAGTTTGTGGTAGTACTCCCAGAGCTGCTCCCCCTGTGCCCACGCGCTGAAACAAACCTCCCAAGAGTGGAATGTGAGATTGGAGGTGAAGTGAGGTGGATTAGAGTCAAAGTCAGGTTTATGCTGCACTGATGAGGCAAGCGCTTTTGCTGCATCTGCACCAGCGGCGGCAGCAACTCCCAGAGGGTTTGAGGAAGATGAGCTAGCGAGAGCAAATGCGGAAGTGGATGAGGATGAGAATGCTGCAGCAATGCCGGCGGATTGTGTGCTGTGCAGTGTGTATTGGAGGCAGTCAATGACCAAGTCAGCAATGTGATCGAAGTTTTCTTGGTCTGCCTGCTGAGCCCGCAGCTTCTCCTCAGCGACGTGCTGAGCAGGAAGGGCTGCCTGCAGTGCATTGCAGTCCCGCAGCAATTCAGCTTGCAAGGCTGTGTATTGTTCATCGTCAGCTGGCATAATGCCAGCTGCGGGGCTCTATCGAGAAAGTTTTGGCAGAGTTTCCCTCGCCCCAGTGGGCGTGGGAAATTTGTGACGAGTGCGGTGGAAATTCGCTGCAAGGCAACAAACACGCCAAACACACCAATACAGAAGCGACAGGAAGAGAGAGAAGCCAAGAGAAGCCAGGCTCACCAGGCATGGTGGAGGAATGAGAGTAACAGAGGAAGAGCCGCTGCAGCTGAGGAGGCTACAACTGCAACAGCGGCTGATGCGGAGACGATGAGGCAGACTACTCCTGTTAGCGCTGCAGCTGACAAACCAGAGATGGCTGTAGTGGTCGAAATCAACAGTTAAACGTGACGAGTGGCTGAAGACGAAGACGAGGGCAGAGAAGATGCCTGGACAGTGGAGGTGTGGATAGACTCAACGGCACTGGAGAGAGTTGTGGCCGCTGCTACTATTACTGATGCGACTGCGTCTGCTGCGGCAGCAACCTGAGTCACTACATTGATGGCAGCAGCCGCCAAATGTCCTTGATCAACTATAGTCACAGTGTAGGTCTCAATGGCTGTGCCAGTGGAAGTGCTGGCTGGTGCACGTGCAGTACGTGCAGTGGCTGCAAAGGTAGATGCAAAAGCAGCACCAGACACAAGCGCAGCCTGCAGGGTAGTCTGAATATCACGGGTTGGAGAAGACGATGAATCAGCACCTAACGTTGCCGAAGATGAGTCGCTGTCGGAGAGTCGTCGGTGGCTGATTGACAATGGGCTGTGGTAAGTGCCGGTTGACCGGGCCACCTACGCGGACAACTCGACGTGGGGCCTGGACGCCACCCAGGGATCGAACCCGGCCCTGGAGCTAACGAGCTCCATGCGGTTTCTCACACGCTAATAGAATCCGGACGTGTGGTCCCGAGGGATCAGCAACTTGGTGCACTCCGCTAAAAGCATGCAAGTGTGTAGGAATCCAGTTACATCACAAGCATGTACTTCTACAAATGTATTCCCTCATTTTGACACGCAGGATTATCACTAGGCTAAGGCTCATCGTGAGAGTGACGCTGATGCTTTGGTCACGACTTGATGACTTCATGGTGTCATCACCATTGTGTGCTCCATGCTACGCCACAGTTTGCACCAGAGAGCCTCAGTCGAGATTAATCACCTGCAGTGGTATGGTGGTGGTGGTGGTGTGTGTGTGTGTGTGTGTGTGTGTGTGTGTGTGTGTGTGCATGGAGAAAGGAGGGCACTTGCGTGTGTCACAACCATAACCAACACCTTGTGCTACTGCGTGAGACACCTACCGTGCGCCACATCAGGTACTTATGCCATGGATCTATCATTTCTCTCTGCAAAGGCTATTGAAGCTTTTTGACAATTTGACTTGTGTCTCCTAGCCAGATCCTTGCTGTCGTTTGTATGACTTGTGACTGTTGTCACTGTCGGACTGGGCACTATCACCCAGTAAGCGGCTGTGTCGCTAGGAAGCTTGGACACATCTTCTCACATTGTTCAGACGTTAGACGGGCTTTGCAAGGGTAAGGTGTAGCCAAGGTAGAACAGGTGACCAATAGTAATGCAGAAGACGAATAGAGGATAGCACGGGCCGGTTGCTCTTACAGGTATGCGCGTACATCACGACAAGGAAGTTTATTCTAGTAAGCGTCCGTCATCGGTCGGTGGCAAGATATTGCGGGTGTTTTGGAGTGGAGTGTCAAACTTGGGCCAGTAGCATTCCAGAAGCCAAAAAATGCTTGTCGCAATTTTTCTCAGCGCAAGGATGCGCTTGGATAGCCTCCTTGGGATGTCCCAAACTCGCTATCCACGCATTCTCACGCACGGAGGAGGGGGGGGGGGGGGGGGGGGGGGTGGGTGCGTGAACAGGCAAACACGATTCTTGCTAACCACGGGACTTCACCAAAGTGTTCCACGCCACCGCCTGTGTTCCACTCCGGCTTGCCATTACCCCGCGAACAAGGTTCTTGCGGACGAAGTGAAATATTATGGAAAAACGTGGGAGTGATTACACATAAATTCAACACCCTATCTTTTCTCTCATCCAGTTGCACAAGCTGAACCGTACTGTCCAGCATAAAGGTACGTGGACCCGGGTCCATTTGACATGATGGCCTCGTTTCGGGGAAGGGAAGGCGGCCAGCGAAATGCAGTCCCTAGGTCCCCTGAACGACACCTCTTGGGCGACGGGCCGTAAAGTTCGAACGCCAAAACGGAAACGCTTCGATTTGAATACTCCGCGGCTCGGATGCCGTCGGTGCTGATCTCGGTTTGAACCGTCATGTTGAACGATGAGAGATAAGTTGATGAGGAAGAGAGAGAGTGAGATAGAGAGAGAGATAGAGAGAGAGATATATAGAGAGAGAGTAGGTAGAGAGGGAGGGAGACGGGTGAGACGGCGAGGGAGAGATTGGAGGCCAACAGGATGGCGACGACGATAGTCATGCCGTGACAAGGCGCCCGCCACGGCACGCACCGTCATTGTTGCATGAGGGACGGGACTGAAATCGAGTGAACGGCTTGGTTTGCGATGATGTACATCGCAAAAGGAATGTATTGATTCCAAACTCGACTTTCATTTGGATCGAAAGCATCGAAAGCATCCCCAATGTCGTCCACGCCGTAATCGTCATTGCCGTTGCTCTTTGTCATGGGACGCATCGCATCGCACCGTGCTGCTCTCATACTGGCTTGCTGGCGCATCGATGTCGCCGATGGCCTGATCGTGCAAGCCACCCCCCCCCCCCCCCCCCCCCACCCTCCCAGTCCGAACCGCCCCCACCGCTCACCATACACACCCCCCCCCCTCCGAATCTGGAGCTGCTTGCGCGGCTACTCGACGCTCTCGAGCAGCCGCTCCCTGGAGTAATGCGCTTCACCGCACTCCGGTGATTCTGCGTCACTGCCCTCAATCCCGAGCTCCCACTTCCCTGAGCTCAACTGCACCTCGTGCTCCTGCTTAACGCAACTCGGCGTCCACTCCACGCACAAGCCAGCCAGTCGACCCGCATCAGTTTTCCTCCTCTGCCGGGAGTATTCCTGTCGTGTCAGGCCCCGCGCACTCCCTCTCTATCCGTACCCTATTTTCAGCTTCCCCCCCCCTCCCCCCCCACCCGGAGCCCCGCGCTGCTCAACTGAAACCGCATGCAGCAGGTCTCATCCTACAGGAGGAGGAAGAAGAACATACCTGACGACGTGCTCTCCTTAGCATTCACCACCCACCGAAGGTGAAGGGTGAAAGACTGGAAGGCGGCCGAAAGGCTGCTTGGTTGGCCTGGAGTCTCCGAGCCAGCCATGGCTGCGGCAGGTCCTTCCGTCTCCGCAGATGAGGAGGCGGCGGTGGCGGCAGAGGGCGAGCCCGTCCCAAGCGATCCCATATCTACCGCGCCGGACACGCAGCCATCTTCCCACCAGGGAATCTCGGCCTCGACGGGCGGCAACGGTCCACTCAACACCTGCGCCGCGGCGGCCTCACATGCGCCGCCGCCTCTGAGCGGCTCGGCGCCCACAGGGTACGCGCGCAGCGAGTCCATCTCGGAGGCCCCATTTTCGGGGTGCAGCCCGGCCGACAGCATCTCCAACACTCCCTTCTCCGCAGACTCGCCCGCACACGAGCGTGACGGGGAGAAGTCGGGCCGTGCCCACGGTGCCGGTGCCGCCGCCCCTGCCGCCGTTCGCTCTCTTGCTACTTCCAATCGGCTCGTCCCACCTTCACCAACCACCGTCGACGTTAAAGCAGAAGAGGACACAGAAGGCGTGAGAGCAAGCCACAGGGCGCCGGCCGCGAAGGCCCTACCCGCAGAAGTCACTGAAGAGGAGGATGCGGAGCGGGAAGTATCGGACGAAATCGAGAACTCGAACGGCACCCCTTCGGAGGAGATTGAGGAGTGCACGCCGTCTGAAGTGGACACGAGCCGCCGCCTCGCCGGGAGCGACCCGCGGGCACGACGAGAGGCACGGGCCTCGTGCCGAGGGAGCAAGGGAGGGAAGCGAGGGAGGCGAGTGAAGCGAGGAAGAAGTGAGGAGGAGGAGGATGGTGCGACGAGCAAGGAGACCGGTGCAGATGCCTCGAATGGCGGGGAAGGGAGGAAGAAGGCGGCGAAAATGAGGGGCGGGAGCGAGGGAGAAGGCTTGACACCGCAGCGAAACTCGCTCCTCAAATACGCGAGGAAAAACGTGAGCAACGTGCAGCCGAGGGCGAAGCTTCCTGGAAGTTCAGAGGAAGCTGACTTGCAGGACGAGTCGCAGGGCCGCGCGGCGCGACCGAGCCGCGGGTGCAGGAAAGCCAACCACGATGGTGTGGACGATGACGCGCAGGATGGCGAAGAAAAGGAAACGAGCGAAGCATCGGAAGGAGGAGACGAGCGGGGCGAGAAGGAAGGCGGCGACGAGGATGCGATGAAGACTCGGCGAGGCGTGGGGACGACGAAGAAGGGCAAGGAGGTGGCAGCAGGAGATGGAGGGGAGGGTGCAGGTGAGGTTCGCGGCGGGAGGCGAACCTCGGCAAGACTGCAGACACTCCAGAAGCAGCAGAAGCAGAAGGAGGAGCAGCAGCGGCAGCAGGGGCAAGACGAGACCGATGCCGAGGATGAGGAGGACGAAGAGAGAGGGACCGAGTCCGAGGTAGATGAGGAAGACCACGAAGTGGCCGCATCGGATCCCGAAAGAAATGGCCACGACGAGGAAGAGGAGGAGGAGGAGGAGAAGGACGAGGAGGTGGCAGACCGGGGAAGGAGGCGGCAACGACGGCAGCAAGTCTCGGTAGGAACAGGGAAGGGTGGGAGCGGACGTGGCGCGCGAGCGGGCGGAGGGCGCGCCGGCGGACGAGGAAGTATGTCTTTACCGCGCGGCGGGAGGGGCCGCAGCAGTGGCGGTGGTGGGGGGGGGAGAGTCGGCGCGCGGAGGAGGGCGAGCGAGGATGATGGTGAGGATGAGGGAACAAGGGGGAGTGCAGGAGGGGGCGGGAGAGCTAGGCGGAATGTTCGAGTTTCGTACACGGGCATGGATGAGGAGGAGGAAGGGAGCGGGGAGGACGGCGAGGGAGAGGAGGACGAGAGGGAAGGTGGGAGCGGAAGTGAGTCCGATGGTTCGGGAGAGGAGGATGATGCTGAAGGCGAAGAGGGTGAAGAGGATGAGGGAAGTGTGGATTTGCAAGGCGGGAGCGGGCAGGAAGAAGGTGAAGAAGGAGAAGGAGAGGAGGGAGAGGAGGAAGCGGGAGATGAGGAAGAGGGGAGGGATGAGGCTGCAACAGGGGAGGATCCAGATCGCGTGAAAGAGAGTGAGGAGATCGATGGCGCGGAAGACGAGGAGGCAGAAGACGAAGGAGAAGGAAAAGAAGACAAAGAAGAAGAAGGAGAAGAGGACGCAGAAGGGGCGGGGGCACAGGAAGGTGGAAGGAGAAGCAGCCGGCAGAACCAAAGGTCGAGATTGAGGGGAAAAGTCGAAGACTCTGCTCTTGCAGGTAAGGGAAAGAAAGGGGGGAAGCAGGGGAGGTCTGGGGCAAAGACGCAGGGTGCCCTGGGCCAGGGCAAAGGTGCAGCTGCAAGTGCGCGAGGGAGGGGAAGGAAGGACAGAGAGAGTCCAAAGGGGAGAAGTGGTGGCGGAGCAAAGGGGAAAGGAACCCCGAAAAAGGACGATACAAGGGAAGGGCAAGGGAGCGAGAGGGAGCATTGGGCTGCACTTGCAGAGATGTTGCAAGGGAAGCACGTGGATTGGGAGAAGGAGGTGGAGAAGCGGTCGTTTGTGGAGGAGCTGGAGGGCGGCGTGGAGCGGGTTTTGGCTCGGAGGGAGGAAGCGATGGGATTGGAGGATGAAGGCGGAGAGAAGGGCGAGGGGGAAGAGAAGGGTGAGGAGAAGGAGAAGGATGGCCAGCCAACACACGACGGAGGAGAGGACAGAGCGGAGCAAGCAGTGGGAGAAGGGACGGTGAAGAAGGGAGAAGGGAAGGGTGAGGAAACGAACGACGGGGAGGATGAAGCTGCCAAGGGAGCTGAGGAGTGCAGGGAAAAGAGCGGAGAGAAGAGCGGAGAGAAGAGCCGGCGTCTGAGTCAGTGTATGGAGGGCTGCAGAGACGACGAGGAGGAGAAGCCGCCACTGCCTCTGCCTGGCGCAGGACGCGGCGTGGCCAAGACGGCCGAAGGGGGGAGCGGCAGCGCAGCAGCCGCAGCCGCCGCCGCTGCTGCAGCGTCGGCACTGAAATCGCGACGGAAGATGGCTCCCACGGCGTCCTACCTGGTGAAGCTGCAGGGCCGATGCTTCAGGGACTGTGTCTGGGTAAACGAGGTTGTGCTGCAGGAAGTTGCACCGCGCCTTCTTGGAACCTTCCTCCAGCGGCTGGTCGAGGCTGAGAGCGAGGGAAGAGAGGCAAGCGCGGAGGTCCGTGATTGGTCGGCAGGTGGGACGGTGCTCCTCGTGGACCGCGTCATCGCATGCAAGGGTACGAGGCGAAAGACAAGCATGGCGGGGGACAGGAACAAGGGGGGCCGAGGGAAGGGGGGAGGAGGAGGAGGGGGGGGAGGAGGAGCAGGAGGGGGCGGGAGGAGAGGGGGAGGGCGGCAGTTTCTGGTGAAATGGAGGGGGCTGCCGTACTCGGCCAGCACGTGGGAGCGCGAGGAGGATCTGTCACGTGACGCACGCGACGCAGCGGCCGTGCGGGACTTCTTCATCATTGAGGCTCGCGGCGAGGCGACGTGCTCTGCTCTTGTCCCTGGAGACGGCGGGAGGCGTGGGAAGGCTGCGCCCGCGGCAGCGCCAAAGGGGAGGGGGGGTAGGAAACGGGGAGAAGGGAAGGAGGGGGAGGGGGAGGCAGGGGGAAAGGAGGAGGGGGAGGGGGGGGGAGGAGAGGAGGTGAGGTTCAGGGACGGGCGGGTGCTGAGGGACTACCAGAAGGCGGGGGTGGCGTGGCTGTACCACAACTTCTGCGCCGGTGTTAACTGCATCCTTGCGGACGAGATGGGCCTCGGCAAGACTCTGCAGGTGTGGTGTGTGGTGTGGTGTGGTGTGGTGGGGTGTGGTGGGGTGTGGTGTGGTGTGGTGTGGTGTGGCGTGGTGTGGTGTGGGGTGGTGTGGTGTGGTGTGGGGTGGTGTGGTGTGGTGTGGGGTGGTGTGGTGTGGTGTGGGGTGGTGTGGTGTGGTGTGGGGTGGTGTGGTGTGGTGTGGTGTGGTGTGGTGCGGTGCGGTGCGGTGTGGTGCGGAGCGGTGCGGTGCGGTATGGTGCAGTGCGGTGCGGTGCGGTGCGGTGCACTGTGCTGCGGTGCGGTGCAGTGCGGTGCGGTGCGCTGTGCTGCGGTGCGGTGCGGTGCGGTGCGCTGTGCTGCGGTGCGTTGTAGCGTGCTGTCGTGCGGTGCAACGTACCTCGTTGCTCGAGGTGTGGGATGAACATGCGTGCGTGCACGTCGTTGTGCACTGGAGAAGGCAACTACCTGTCCGACAAACATTCACCACGCAAATGTGCACAACACACACACACACACAAGTTTGCGCGAGCACGGGTGCCAGTCTAAGCAATCTTCTCTCCGGACATTGCGACGCCTACCTTCTTTTCTGGTTACAACTCCTGCCAGGAGATGCCTGCTTCAAATATTGCAAATGTGCACCACACACACACAAGTTTGCGTGAGCACGGACAGGCGGGCGTCCCTGGAGTTCCAGCTGGTGTGTTGCTGTGTGGTGGCATGCCACTGGCCTGTAGGCCACCTCGTTTGCCTCCATTGCACTGTCGTGGACACCACAAGGCTCATCTCACTCCTTCTAGTCGCACTTGCCACAAAGCCTATAAGCCCCCCCCCCCCCCCCACCCTAACCCCTTGGTGGGTCTGCCCTAATGCACGTAGCTGCTTTTGAATGCCAGCCCTCTCCTGCTCCGTGGGTTTTTCTGATGTTGGCGTTGCTTCTGTTGTTGTGGTGGTGTTGTTTCTCCAGAGTGTGTCGGTGCTGCAGACGATACGTCAGCGCTCGGGCATCCCAGGGCCCTTCCTCGTCGTCGCGCCCGTCTCCACCCTCGGCCACTGGCACCGCGAACTGCTCTCGCTGCAGCAGACCGCCGCCGCCGCTGCCCGCCGTGGCGGCAACGGCGGCAGTAGCAGCAGCAGCAGCAGCAAAGGCTCCGGGGGTGACGGCAGCGGTGCGGAGCTCAACTGCGTGGCGTACGTTGGGAACCGGGAGGACCGGCAGGTGGCCCGCCAGTACGAGTTCTGGCACAGCACGCCTGCTGCTGCTGCTGATGCTGCTGCTGCCGCTGGTAGTGGTGGTGGTGGCGGTGGTGCAAAGACAGGTGGGAGTTGCGAGGGAAAGAAGGGGAAGAGCCGTCTGCAGAAGACAGTCAAATTCGATGTGAGTGAGTGAGTGGGTGTGGTGCTGCAGCAGGGATGTGTGGCGTTTGGGTTTTGGTGAGTTGTGCTGTCATGCACTGTGGTGGCGTCATCGCCGTTCTCGTCGTTGTTGTTGTCGATGGTGGTGACGATGGTGGTGACGGTGGTGGTGATGGTGGTGGTGACGATGGTGGTGACGGTGGTGGTGACGATGGTGGTGACGGTGGTGGTGACG
>SZWC01005860.1:0-20763 GCA_023375785.1 Penium margaritaceum
TATCTATATCTATATCTATATCTATATCTATATCTATATCTATATCTATATCTATATCTATATCTATATCTATATCTATATCTATATCTATATCTATATCTATATCTATATCTATTTCTATACGTATTGTATGTACCAGTTGGGTAGCAGATTCGTATTCATAACCCACCGAGTCATTCGATGTCAATGGTTTCGCCATTGAGTATCAGGGATGTAATCCTTGACACATTCAATCATGGACCGATGTCTGTATCGGCCATGAATAATGATGCACAGAACCTCTGAAAGGTATTGGTGCATTTTGTACACAATGTTTACAGGTGGCATGATGGCAATCCTCAAAGATTGACGTCGGCGTGCTAATAGACCATGTCCGTTTCACCTGTCATGACATAGACATGACACGGACACAGTCATGAAATGATCACATTCGCCTTTGAACATTTTACCACAATGAGACGTGCGACTGTCGTGGCACACGTCCTGCGCCCACCAAACTACTTGTTTGGTGAAATGGTGTCTTCATTTTTATCCAAGACATCAACTGATATCTTCGTCTTTGTTCAATTGTCACAAAACCATTGTGACCATTCATCTGTCGAACTTACCCATAAGTGGGTGTCGTAATCAACGCACCAACACTTAGTGGATTACGTTTTTGTGCATGTCGCGCACGTATTCCACGCATGTTGTGTACCTTACTTCACGTGGTTGAAGTTCAATGGCATGAATCTCATACCATGGTCCATTGAAAAGTGGGTTGTCTCTAGTGCTTGATCATGCGCACTAATCTCTTGCGATCATGCAAGTTGTGCATATTTTGGAAATGGTGCTCAACCGATTGGGTTTGTAGCACATTCCATCCATGGATACGGAGGAGTTCATCCACCTTTACCATGGTCCAAAGTTGAGGAAATCGTCCTCGTTACACCTGTGATTTATCCGTTTAAAATTTGGCTCGTACTTCTTTCGAAAGTACCTTCCCATACTGCTATCAGCATGGCAAAGTTTTTCAACTTCCAATGGTCATCCCTATCGGTGGCGACCAAGATCGTTGTGTTTTTGTTATGCCGTTCGGGCATACATCTGATCACCACAACCGTGTGTGAACATTTCTAGTCATGCCTTCTGGTTCTCTATGTGAAGAATTCAATAGTTTAACCATCCTCGACCTCGTCGAGATGCCATACAAACATCAAACAACGTATTATCGGCGCTTCGAATAATGCGCTTGAAGCACTTGCCCATAGAAGCACCCCGCGTATAGATCGTATGCTTGTGCCTGGTGGTCTATCACAAGCTAGTCTCACGAGGCAACGAGTTGGCTAGTTCTTGCTACTTGATACAACGGGGTGCGATCAACACCCATGTTATTGGTGTAATGGGCATCTTATAGCCTGTGTTGTATCTTCAAGACTAGCATCGCTAGTCCAGTCATAACTCATGGCCATAGTTCATTCAGCATTCGCATCCGTGGTGCATTAGGCACCCATAACAAAAGTGCAACCCGCAACTATTTTCAATATCGCAATCGGCGTCCACGACAATGGTGCATTCGGCACTCGTGTCGATTTAACCAACAGTCCCATCGGCCATGCATTCAACGCTCATGGGGATAGTGAGTTTGGCACTCTCGTGAATGCTTCAATTCCATCTCCAATGTTGGTCATGCTCGTGTGTAGCGGTGTAGCGGATTCAGCAGAATCCTTGGCCATCTAGGCCAAAACCACGGTGTTTGAGGGTCTATGGCCCTCAAGCCATCCCGTCTCACCGTCCACAGTCACAAGTGACCCCAATTGAGGACCAATCCTTTTTTTTCATAAAAAAACCCAAATTTGAAGTTGATAAAAATGCTCCCACGATCGGTGCGTAATTTCTCACGGTGAATGAACCTCCATTAGTTGTATGTCAAATGCCAGTTCCATCGCATGGAACAACTTGTTCCTTTCAAAATGGCACCTCATGGTGTCCTTGAAAAATGATCGATTTTCCTTTTTTTTCATTCATAGGGAAATGGATTTATAGTATTTCATAAATCCAGGAATATTCTTGAGCTCAATCAGAGCTTTTTACCAACTCATGATGGCAAACCCATGATTGACACGGTCAATCCCGGGCTCAAGGAAATCGTCCTTGCCTCTTGTGCTAGTGGCACCAAGAGATTTAGTTTTTTTAAACTGTAATTATGAAGCTCAGTCTTAGCTTCAAACTGGTTTTTTTTTACGGTGTCCAAAACGAGTACCAAACCGAGGATATACCCTCCGGTTTGTGTGGAACCACCCGGGGACAAAAGCAGAGAGCATTTTTGAACAAAAGAAAATTTGCCGTCCGAACAAAATCCTCGACCTCCAGAGTATGAACTGACACATCACCAACTGCGCTACTTGCGCAGGCTCTCAATGGCCTCATCGCAATTGATGATGATTCATTTTCATTTCATCGTGATTCATGTTTTGTGCGTGGCCATTCTGCTGCCGAAGAGGGGAGGAGGGAGGAAACTTCCTTCCCTCCTTCCTTCTTGGGCCGTGGGCCCATGTGAGGGGGGAAAGAGGGAGGGATGCCCCCTCTCCTTTCTCACTGGGCTGTCGGCCCTTGTGAGGGAGGGAGGAGAGGGAGGATCACCTCCACTTCTCCTCCTTGGGCTATCGGCCCTCGGGGGGGGGGGGGGGGGGAAATGCGCCCTCTCTCCCCACATGGGCAGTCGGCCCGCATGAGGGGGGGGGAGGGGAAAACGCCCCCCCTCTAGCCCCATGGGTAGTCGGCCCACGAGGGGGGGGGGGGGGGGAAATGCGCCCTCTCTCCCCACATGGGCAGTCGGCCCGCATGAGGGGGGGGGAGGGGAAAACGCCCCCCCTCTAGCCCCATGGGTAGTCGGCCCACGAGGGGGGGGGGGGGGGGAAATGCGCCCTCTCTCCCCACATGGGCAGTCGGCCCGCATGAGGGGGGGGGGGGGAGGTGTTCCCTCTCCTTCCTCTTGTACCGTCGGTTCGCATGAGGGGGGGGGAGGGGAAAACGCCCCCCCTCTAGCCCCATGGGTAGTCGGCCCACGAGGGGGGGGGGAGAGGGAAATGCGCCCTCTCTCCCCACATGGGCAGTCTGCCCGCATGAAGGGAGGGGGGGGGAGGGGGGAACGCCCCCTTCCTCCCCCCATGGGCCGTCAGCCCATTTGAGTGTGGGGGAGAGGGGGATACGTCCCCTCTCTTTCCGCTTGGGCCGTCGGCCCACCTGGAAGGGGGGGGAGGGAAGGCGAATGCCCTCTCTCCTTCCCCATGGGCTGTCAGCCCGTGTGAGAGAGGGAGGGAGGGGGAGGCACTCCCTCCCCTTCCCCATAGGCCGTCGGCCTGTGTGAGAGCGGGGGGTGAGGGGGAAACGCCCCGTCTCCTCCCCAATGGGCCGTCGGCCTCAAGACGGGGGAGGGGAGGGAGGGGGAAGGGGAGACGCCCCCTTTCCTGCCCCATGGGCCGTCGGCCCACGTGAAGAGAGTGGGGAGGGACGGCGAACGCCCCTCCCTCCTTGGTTGCCATGAGAAACTAGGGGAGGTGAGAGGGAGATTCGCTCCCTTGCCTCCCGTCACTCCCATGACGGAGGGCGGGAGGATCGCTGCCCACCTTCTTGACGTGCTCCCGGCGGGCTCTAGCGGGCTTCGACGTGCTCCCGGCTTGACTCTATCGATGGGGTGCGTTCGCAACAAGGCCAAACCGTTTCTTTTTTCACTATAGCTCTCCGCTCGTCAGATATAAGCGCTCGGAAGCAAGCTCGCTCCGCCGGTCAAAATGCGTTTGGACGAACGGTCCAAAAATGACTCCGTTGGCTAATGCTCTCCGTCGATGGGACGATCCAAGGGTTGAGTGTAGTCGACACCATTTTTTATTTTTTTTCGCGGAAGCGCTGGCTCTGATGCCAATGTATTAGACGTGGTCTGTTTAGCGACTAAATGCAGAACCAAAACATAGGCCCTCAGAATAGTCGTCTCAGGAGGGGTAGCGAATGGTTGCCTCAGCCCTTTTGGCTGAGATGAACCGCGCCACAAATGGACGTAGTCGTCAAAGAGCATTTTTGCAAAACATGCATCTTAACCCTAATCGTTCCACGTGGCATTGCCACGCTGGAACAGGACCCTAGCGCCAAGCTAGGAGTGGAGGAGGAGTGACGCGATGGATTTTCCATCGCGGCACTCCTTTCACCTAGAATCCAGCCAGGGACATTTTCCAGGCTAGAGTCGAACGAGACTCTAGCCTATTATNAATGGACGTAGTCGTCAAAGAGCATTTTTGCAAAACATGCATCTTAACCCTAATCGTTCCACGTGGCATTGCCACGCTGGAACAGGACCCTAGCGCCAAGCTAGGAGTGGAGGAGGAGTGACGCGATGGATTTTCCATCGCGGCACTCCTTTCACCTAGAATCCAGCCAGGGACATTTTCCAGGCTAGAGTCGAACGAGACTCTAGCCTATTATATTTTTCCGGGCTGTTGGCTCCTCGAAACTTCAGCCTCGAGTACCCGAAGCACCCGATAACTATTTAAAGACCATTTTTAACCGTAAAAATGGTCCGTACGCTACATTATATCTATATCTATATCTATATGTGAATCTTTTTATTGTTCAGTATATATTCACATATAATCTGATGCATAAAAATTTCAAATTTCATTTTTGATTTTGTGACCTTGATATTTGATGTAGAAGCTCATAGGTTAATATTGATTTCTGGTTTTGGTTTGACATGCGTTCAAATGATGTAGATGTCCCTTGAAATCGATAAAAGCTAGAGTATATTCACTCATGTTAAGGAAGAAGTGATTCAATCAAATTTTAGATTTCTACTCCTGTAAAGAATTTTTCAAGGTGGGGTGGGCTAAAAACCTTCCATTGGGCTCCGTTTTGGATTCCAACATGTAGAGGAGGTCGGAGTTTTTGTTGAACTCGTTGTTATTGTAGTGAACATAGATGGTGACATTGTGTTCCGAAGAGGGTTCTTTTGATGGAAATGATTCGCCTTAGAGGATGATATCCGTGAAGAAATGGGTGGCTGATACCGTTACCGTTTGTCCATTCGCCCGCGAATCACGGAAACCTAGCCCTGTGTTGTATTGGCGACTTGCCCTCACGTTTGCCCAAGAGGGCTTTCCGGCGGTGGGCAAGTCGCCGGTTGTCGTAATCCATCCCAGAACGAAGGTTCAGAGCTGCCGGTTTCTTCCCGTTCTTCAGTACTTTTCCTTTCGTGTGTATATTTTCGTGACTTCCGTTTACATTCCGCTATAAAATCTGTATTCGTAAATTGTACCATGGACCCCGAATGCTAATGCTTTCTAGTGAGTAGACATGTTGAGAAACCGTCACGTCCCTGTAAGAGGTGACTCTGTTTCTATATGAATATGTGAATTGCGATCCATCCGAAACTATGAAAGTATCCGTGGGCATGCGAGGGGAGCGGAATATTCTCCATGTGTCCGTTTCTGGTTCGGTATTCGCATAGTAGAGAGAAAACGCACCGAAGACTTCACGAGACATTGGGCGCCGAGCGACGTGTTAAAAGATGCGTTCATGGATGTCATTCCGAAATGCGAAATGGACGAACATTGTGTAGAAGCGAAGTCGCGTGTATGGACTTCCCAATTCGTGTTCACATAGTAGTTTTCGACATCTCTTACATTCCTGTTCTAAATTACCTTAGGTGTGCAGCTTGTCAGCAGAACGGAGCACATGGGTCACGTGCAGAGTTAAAAGATACGATATGGGGAATTAGAAAAATTGGATTGCGTATAATGTATCAGTCAGTGTACTTCGACAAGTAAAATACGAAGAAATAGAACAAGGCATGTATTAGGTCTTGGGCGCTTTAGCCGGATGCTCACTACATCATTTGTGGTTGCATAAAAAAAAACTCTGCCAAATATGCGACCAACTGTTCTCCACCACTATTTTCTTGGATGAGAACATATGTAGTTCCCTGGTTGGAGGCATCGTTGACCATGATGCAACCCACCGTTGGACCTTCCAATGATAGGTTTGGCCCTATGGTCATAGCATTTCTCTAAGAGTTATATGTTTTCCTTAACCATCTCCCCAAGTATACATGGTATTTTTGTTAAGGTCAAAAGGAAGTACTGACATCTGAGCATGGTCCTCTACAATTTTTCGCTAGAATCCAAGGCCTAAAAATATTTTGATGATGTAAATGTTTTAACTGTGGAAAAATCAGTTATTAACACGGAGTTTTGGGTCAATGGTGATTCATCCAACGTCGATAATGTGGCCAAGAAACTCACCGGACTAGTAAACAGAGTTGCACCTCAATTTTTTACTATAAAGCCTCTCTTTTTAAAAATTCAAGAACTCTTGGACATTGTTTGTTGTGATCCTCTGGGGTTCAGCTGTACATCAAGATGTCATTGAGATATTCGCAAGTAATGGAATTGCTAGACCAAATGCACTGTTGTAAGGCTAAAAACTGTTTTTCATGGTGACGAAAACTGGGGCAGCCCTCAAGGATGTGATCAGGCTCACCAAGAGCCTCTAGGTAGGACCGACTATTTTTACGAGGGAGTTACAGGTTGCACATAGAGAAATTACGAAAGAAAATGTAGCTTTATAGAGAACACCAATGTTTGAATCGACTCTTGAGTGAGAACTACTTTGTCACACCTTTCTACCAAGCCCTTAAATGCCTCATTTGGCTTACGGAGCACTAAGATAGACTCTGTCAAAATCTACCCATAAGCACACTCTCCTAGCCTAGCGGGATGAGCGGCAATCACCTTGTCACACATGAGAATTATGCCTCACACAACTTGGACGACTAAAAACCGTGGTCTGCACCTTCCTTGAAGTCTTTTGGAGTTCCTTCAGCAAACGGTTTTCCTCTCGGCCGTCCTCATCAATAATCTTGCCGCCTTTTGAGCTCAAAGTGCTCAGGTCATCACTTGCACCAGACCCATGATCTCCAAATTTTGGAAATCTATATCTCACTGAAATGGACTCCGAATTGAGTTCCGCAAAGTGCGTTGGAACCTATGAACTATCCTCTCTACAGATGATATGCCAGATGATTTTTATCGAGCAACCTATTTCTGTCACTTTTTCTGGCAGCCTCACATCTATCATTAACGTATTTTACGAGAATAAAAATCACACAAGTTCGCATTGTCCCCTCAGCTGCTGAAAGCGGTGCGCTGCCAGTAGCTTGTTCAAGAAGTTTGCCAACATCATGTTTGAAGAGCAGAACATGATCTCCACCACCTGCTTCACCACAATCTCGCGGATGAAGTGATACTGTAGGTGGATGTGCTTGGTGTGGGCGTGAAACTCCACGTTCTTCGTGAGAGAAATGGCGCCCATGTTGTCGAAGTAGATTGTAGTCCCTCTAGTCTGCTGTTGTCCAAGGCTTGCCAGCAGCTCACACAGCCACACGACTTCCTTTGCTGCTTCACTCAGGGCGATGTACTCCGCTTTAGTGGAGGAGACAGCGAAGCACTCTTGCCTCTTGCTCCTCCAACTGATTGCACCTCCCCCGAGCACAAGCACAAACCCACTGGTCGACCTCCTTGTGTCCAGGTCACCCCCCCAATCTGCATCGTTGTAGCTGATGAGGATGGGGTTGTTGTTACCGTTGAAGGTGAGGCAAAGGCTGCTGCTGCTGTCGAGGTAGTGCAACATGCATTTGACCACCTTCCAATGCGGCAGGCCCGGCTTCATGCAAAACTTGCTGAGCACTCCCATTACTTGGCTAATGTCGAGGTGCGTGCCGGCAATTGCACACATGAGGTTCCCAACTGCTGCTAGGTATGGCATTTCTTCCATGCGACTGCTCTCTTGCATGCAACAAGGAGTCTGCGTCATGCTCAGCTTCACTCCCACTTCCAGGGGTATTGTGGCCTGCGCGCTCCTGCCATGTTGCAACACTTCACGATATCGCTCACGTAGGTGCTCTGGGACAACTCCAAAGTCTACTGCTGCCAATTGCACTTGATTTGAAGGCCAAGGTAGTAACTGAGCTCTAAAATGTCTTTCATTTCAAACCTGGCAGCAAGGGACTGCTTCAAATCGTCCAAAAGAGACTGAGTCAGATGCCATGAGCAGATCATCAACATAGAGCAATATGATGACATGGCTTGCCTCTTGCACGTGTCCATAGACAGCATGGTCCGCTTCATTACTTACAAATCCAAGCCCAAACAGTTTCTCATCCATTCGGTGCTACCATGCTCGCAGTGCTTGCTTCAGGCCGTAGAGGACCTTCACAAGCTTGCACACCAAATCCTCCTTCCCTTTCACACACGTCACATCCATTTGGTGCACCTCCTAGTCCATAGTAGCAGCAAGAGCGGAGATCACTTGGATGGTTGGGAACTTTGCGGCATGTGCAAATGTCTCATTGTCATACGCACCCTCGGTCTATGCATACCCCTTTGCAAGCAGCCGTGCTTTGTACCTGAGCACCTTACCATCTGCACCATACTTGCGCCTAAAGATCCACCGGCACCCGATCACGCGGCTGCAACGTGGAGCTTCCTCAAAGATCTAGGTGCCATTCTTCATGAGTGCACCATACTCCTTGTCTGCTGCGGCATGCCAATCTACTGTCTTGACGGTGCCCAAGACTTCAGCAAATGTTGCTTGGTCATCGGTGATGGTGAGGAAGAGAAGCTCGAGGTCAGTGGACTCCGGTGAAGATGAAAAGGTGCACACGTTCACCAGCTCCTCAAGTGGCCTCTCTTTTCTTGCGAGGTGCTCCGATCTCCTCAGCGACTCCATAGGACCATTTGCATCATGGTTGTGGCGTGCATACCTCCATGGGAGCTGCTGTGCGTTGCTTTGTTGATCATCCCCATCAGATTTGGCTCCTGGCTCCTTCTCTTTCTCACTTCCCTCCATCTCCTTCTCATTGACGCTATCACTGCCATCTTTCACATAGCCCTCTTCTGCTACTGGCTCTCCTCCAACTTCTGGTACAAGCGAGAGTGCAATTGGAACTTCAGAAATAGGGCTCCATGTCCAGCCCTCTATGTCCTCTTGAAAGTCGACGTCACGACTGCGGATGATCTTGGGAGCAGCGAGGTTGTAGAGGCCGTATCCCATGGTGTCCCAGCCAAGGAAGGCAGCCTTCACCGACTTTGCGTCCAGCTTGTTGCGGTTGCTGGCAGGTAAATACACAAATGCGCCACACACGAAGACTTTCAATTTTGTCACTGTTGGCTTGCACCCCATCCACGCCTCCTCTGGTGTCATTAATGGCACGGTGCATGTAGGGCTCCGGTTTTTCAGGTACGCGGCAGTATTGACCACTTCCACCTAGAAGGTTGGCGGGAGCCCCGTGTCTTGGAGCATGCTACAAAAATGCTCCATGATCATGCGGTTTGTTGCTTAGCCACGCCGTTCCACTGTGATGTTCCAGGTAGGGTGACCTCAGGCTTGATCCCGTGACGCTTGAGGAAGTTGCATAAGTCATGGGAGAGGTACTCTCCTCCACCGTCAGTGTGAAGGACCTTCAACCACCTGCCACTCTCATTCAGTGCAGCAGCAATCCACACCTTGAAAGCATCAATTCACACATCCATTCCAACGAGGAAGGACACTCATGTCTTCCTCAACTTGTCATCAAAATTACAACTTGCCGGATAGGGATTGAGATGGAATGGGACTGCACAAATTAGGGTGAACAAGTGAGAGAATCTAAGTCGCCCCCTTCCCTTCCGCAAAAAATGGAGTGCAGGCTTGCTTCCCTTCAATGCACCTTTCACAAGCCGATGCACCAGGCTGCTTCACCCCCTTGAGCTCCAGCCCGCAGATCATGTGTTGCATGGAGATGATTGCGCCAAAGCCAAGGTGACCAAGCCCGCGGTGCCACAGGCGGATGTCATGTTTTCTCTCTCTTGTCACCATCACTGAGTGGGCTTCCTTCTTTGATGCCACATAAAGGCAGTGGATTCCATCCTCCTTGTCCTCTTTTGCAAGCACACGGCCCGCACGGGCAGAGATGGTGCAGCCACCATTGTAAAAGCGAACCTACATACCTTCGGAGATGAGAGATGATACAGAGTGGAGGTGGGCTGCCAGCCCCGAAACATTGAGCAGCCCCTTCACACGACCTTCCACGTGTTTACCCTGAACGGAAGCACAAAACACAATCTCACCCCCCCCAACCGCCATCTGCACATGGTTGTCCCTCATGTACAACCGGCGGGGCTCACGGGCAGTGTAGATGATGAACCACTCCCATCGACACGTTATGTGCCGCATGGCTTTTCAGTCGATGATCCAAAATAAGGCAATGTTGTCGGAAACGTTTAGGACCCGAATGGTGTTAAAAAATGCACTCTCCCAATCTGTTGCGTTTGCAGAAGCGTCGGACTACTTTCCCGCTCCCACTCCAGCCGCAAGGTCCGCCTTCTTCCTAGGGAATTAGAGCACCCAATGGCCCGGCTTCTTATAGTAGTGGTAGTTCCCCTTCTTCTTCCCTCCTCTGGTGTCGCTCCTGGATGGTGCACCACCACCCCATGACCAGAGTTGGTGACGAGGGTGACATCCACTCCATTTACGCCATCCTCTCCCTTGTGCCGCTCCTCCTCAAACAATAGGCTCTCCTCCACATCGTTGAGGGAGAGCTTTTCACCATGTTGGTCCAAAGAAACAATGAGTGGACTGTAGCTGTTGGAAGGCCAGAGAGGATGGTTAGAATAAGCACACATTCCTTGACAGGGTCCTCAATTGCAGAAAGCTGGTCGGCAAGAGACTTCACTGTGTTGATGTAGGCAATCATGGATCCGGACTCATCCATCTTCATAGTGTTAAAGCAATGACGTAGCTGCATGTTCATGATGATTGAATTGGATGCATAAGTTGAATCAAGCTTCTTCCAAACCTCCTTTGGCGTGAGGATGCCACGGACAAGGAGTGGTTGCCGTTCAGTGAGGTAGAGGTATATGGTGGTGAGGGCGCGGTCATGCTTCTCTCGATCGGTACCGGCCTCACCAAGTGAGAGAGAGGACTGAGATGGTTTTTCCTCACTCACATGGCTCCAGAGTCCCTCCTCCATCAGCACTATATTCATGTTGTTGTTCCATTTGAAGACGTTCTTGCCTTCGAACTTGGTGATATTGACGCTCGGCCACCAGAGAAGCGGATGGCTCCATGGTAGTGCAACGTTCAGCCCCCAAACGACTCTCTCATCCAACAAGGTGCAAAGGCCGCCTCAAGGATGAGAAAAATTAATGTTTTAGCTCTGATACCACTGGTGGAAAGTGGGGCAGCCCTCAGGGAGGTGATCAGGCTCACCAAGAGCCGCCTAGGCATGACCAACTATTTGTGAGAGGGAGTTACAGGTTGCATAGACAGAAATTACGGAAGGGAATGTAGGTTTGCAGAGGATGAAAATGTCCAAATCAACTCTTGAGTGAGAAATTAAATTGTCACAGATTTCTAACAAGCCCTTATCTGCCTCATTTGTCCTAGGGAGAACTGAGATACACTCTGTCAAAGTCTACCCTCTAGCACACTCTCCTAGCCAAGCGGGATGAGCGGCAGTCACCTTGTCACATGTGATAATTATGTCTCACACGACTTGGAAGACCAAAAATTATGGTATGAACCTTCCTTGAAGTCTCTTGGAGGTCCCTAGATGGCTTTTCTCCTTCAAGGCCGCTCTCAGACATCCTGGTCAATAATTCCGCCGCCTTTTGAGCTCAAAGTGCTCAGGTCGTCACTTGAACCCGATCCATGATCTCTAAACTTTGGAAATCTATATCTCACACAAAGGGACTCCAAATTGAGTTCCATAAAGTGCGTTGGAACCTGTGAAATATCCTCTATGTAGATGTTATGCCAGATGAGTTTCATTGAGCAACCTATTTTTGTCACTGTCTGTCACCCTCATATCCATCACATTGCCACCAAAAAAATGTTGCATGGGACATTTGTGAGTATGAATGGCATTATCGTGATGCCGAATTTTCTCTGCCTTATGTGCAATGCCATTTATTGATGTTATTATGTAATACGTGGACCCGGTGATAGCGTTTGTGTATGGAAAGTTTGGTGAGAATTCTTGCCCCACGAAGTCGGTCAAAATGCTCATCTCCTCAAGCAAGATATAACATAAAGAGACGTGGAGGGCATCCTCAGCCCCTAACCAAGCATCTTGTCCAGCTACCATTTAGGTTTGGTCACATCATGGTCACTCATCCAATAGGTGCCGTTGACCATTGGTCTACAACTCAGCTCAATATTATCTGATGACTGACATTTTTTTGAGCAGGTTTCTATGGAGTTTGCAACCATTTTGAAGGAGTTAGCATCCCTCATAAAATGGTCTGAAGGGATATTTCTTGAGGAACTCTTTAATGAGGGATGAATACTTCTTAAAAATGGTGGTAAATTTGTCAGGTGTCGAGTCCAATAAGGTTGGCATTGTTGTGTGTGTTGTGGTAATCTCTGCTAATTCACCTATTTTCATGTGGAAAATCCACGTTGTGGTTTGCATTCCAGGTATTGTTAGACGATGTTTAGTGACATAGGATGCGTGCTAATTCACCTATTTTCATGCGGAAAAACCACACTGTGGTTTGTGTTCCAGGATATTTCTTGAGGAACTCTTTGATGAGGTATTTTTAACTTCCTCTACTACTTCCTCCACTACTTCTTTCCGTAACCGCCACAACATTGTGGGTCTCTTAATCAAAGGCATTTTCTGTTATTTTATACTCATAAAATTGTAGATTGCTCCGTTGTTTATGTCTAATTGTGCATTGTGTCTGCAGAAAATCAAACAATCAAATGATCATCGCTGATTACATAATTTCTCAAGACCTTATGTTGTAAAAAGATCAAATTTGCAGTCGGGTGGTTCACAATTGTATGTAATTGCAATTTTCCGTCAACAGTTTTTCCCTCAAACATCCCCTGTTCACAAGCACAGTTTCAGAACCATTTTTTATCATAAATCTATGAGAAGGTCCTCCATTGAGGAATTCATGTATCATTATGCAACTTTGAAGACCCCTTTGTTGTACTTATTGTAGTAGCACCAGTTGGCTGTCCTTGTACCCATTGTTAAACTTCTCGATCTTAGGGAATCTCGTGTGTAGCGTTGTGAGACATAAAATAGTTGATCATTTGGCAAAAAAGGTTTTCAACCTGAAACGATATTTACCATCCACTCCTGTCCTTTGCCATTTCCTGACTCCTCATTTTCCTCTAGAAATTTCCCGCCTCTTTGACCTATTGGTTCCATTTTTCACAGTTGTGTGAGATGTACCCCGATTTCCCGCAATTCAAATACAACTGTTGATTGTGTTGATGAACATCTCGAAGTTCCACTCGGGAAGAATTTCCAGTCGATAATGATTTTCCACTACAATGACAAGATTTTGGCTTTAAGGTCACCTGACATGGTATTCTTGCATCCGAGCTTTGTAGTCAACACTGTCGATGAAATGAGCAGTTGCAGTCAATCCTGGATGCCAAATGGCCCACAAGATGTTGTAAGTGTGGTCATTGTTGTCACAGAAACAGATTTATTTGGAGTTAAGGTCACTGCAGATGATTATCTCATGGAAAGGATCCATGTTATCTGCAATGCTAGACTTCTGGCATAAGCGCGGAAACTTACACCATGCATTCTCATTTTTTTCCAAGTCATACAACTATAGCACATAGGAATTCTGTCAGGATTTTTGGTGGAATCAATGAGTGGTGCCATGTTGGTTTGATTTGCTACAAAGGTAGAACACTTGTGGTGAATGATGTGAGAGCGGTTGACCCAGCTTTGCCGATCTCCTACTGAAGTTGGATGGTGATAAAATCGGACCACCAACATAGAGCCTTTCCAAGGAAAATTGAGGGAGCAAAAGTATTTTTTCTTTCTTTCATTCTTAAACTTTGGAGTGGTGAAGTGAACTTCCAAAATTGAGTAGCCACATCCAAACCGGTGGTCATTTGGAGTTTTTAGGATCAAACAACATGGGAAAATCTGGTCTATTATCGTGCTCACTTGATATTGAAATATTTCTCTTGGTGAGAACTTCTCTCGTGCAGGCATTCTGAAGCTCCTCCATTGCTGCATTGAGTCGTTGACAGATATGGGTGTTCAGGCTTTTGAGTCTTGATAGTATCTGATACATATTTTCATTGAGGCGAGCCAATTGGCTTCTGCCAGGTGTTGTCCGAAATGGCAATGGGTGAGGGAAAGGGTTTCCCGAGCCCGAGGGGTCCATCATCGGATTGGTCATCAATGTCCTTGGTGTTGTGAAGCGACAACCTAAATTTTTCCTTGCTGCCTGGTTTTCCCAGAGAGCAGTGTTGACGGTGTGCCAATGATCCACCATCGTAGGATTCTTCACCAGTTACTAGTACCCATCGCAGGGTCCTGTTGCTCCATTCACCATCACCATCATGAGGTATGAACACTTGTGGAAGGTGGAGATCCACTCAGGACTCGGTTGAGGATGTCGCCTTTTAGTTCATTCTTTGGCTATCCCTCAAACGTTGCTAAGTTTGATACCAAGTGTCAAACCAAGTAGAACATGCATGGTTCATGGGGATGAGGTGCAGGGAAAAGGAAGCTTTGGTGAATGGGACAGTTTGATAGTACATATTTAGCAATAAGTGTATTTTTCTGACAAGTGCTGGATGTATCAAACACATGTATACAATAGCAAGAAGTAGAATGAGGCATGTCTTGGGTCTTGGGTTTTTTAATCCAATGAAGTGTGTAGTTCCGTGTCATTAGGGCTTGGGTGGATAAAATGTGCTGAGAATTTGAGGGTTTTCACGGTATGGAGGTGCAGTTTTGTAAATGTTCACCTTCGTTGAGAAGTAAACCTAATAGCATCAAATCCTTCTTATGCTTTTGTGAAACTTCTGTCAACCTTTCTCAAACGTTTTTTAATGTTTGGATAACTTTGAGAAAAGAATACCGATAGTCAAGGTTGGTGGTCAAAATTCTCTTTGACCTGCGGAGGCAGAAGATAGTAGAGATTCATGGTGTCACGGTCAACGAGGTAAACCAATGGATGGACAAGGATACAGGTCTCTCCAAGAGTAGGGAGTGGGTACCACTCCTTGAGGGGGAGACACCTGAGGATGCAAACAAGGGTTGCATCCAAGTGGCTCCCACCGGCGGGAACCATCCGGGGGATGGCGGAGTGGCTTGTTTGGAATCAGCCATATCGGAGGATGATTCCAAAGTTTCGGCATCAGTGGAGCCCAATGAGGATGCTGGGACATAGCATGCATCTCAACAGTTTCTGAGAGAGGGAGAGCAGGCCAGTGGTGTGAGTGGCACTTCCAAGGGGAGCAGCAGCAGCAGTGGTAGAAACAATAGCAGCCCCAACATCAGCAAACCCGGAGAAGCTGTCACATAATGATTACATTAAACTGGTATAATTCTGTAGAGGATATCTGGACCAATTTGCTAAAAAAATCTTTGCAAAAGAGGATCCTGAGTCTGTCAAGGATGTATTAGAATAGACAAACGAGGCTCAGTAGGTGGGGGATGTAATATCTTAGCCCGCTTTCCATGAAGAGAATGAGAATGGGGATGTGGTTGACAAGCTAGATGGAAATAAAATCATCGGCTTAAAGTGAATCTTCATGAAGAAGCCCACCAAGGAGGGGAAGGTGGAGCAGTAAAAGGCACTATTGGTGGCAAAGGAGAATGTCTAGCAGAGGGGGGAAATACAAGGTCATCGTGCAATGGGCTACATGCCATTTTCTATTAAATTGAAAGAAGTTCTCATGGGAAAAATGGTGACGTCCTCATTATGACCTAACAAGGTTGCTCAACGAGGTATTGGTTCATAATGGAGTTATGAACATGATGCAATAGTTCAGGATATTATGTTTAAAATATCACTATTCATCATGCACCCAGTGGTTACATGATTCAACAGCTTAACAATTCGGCTTCAGGAAACCATTCATCACAATTGCATGAAGTGAAACTAGTAACATTGAGTTAGCAATTTTGTAAGTATCGTTGTGGTTCTCTTGATGGAAACACACCAAGGATCCTGAGGAGCATGTCAGAAACAACGAGCACAAACGCACAGCCACATGTCGTGTGACTCATGTGCTCAACAATTTGGCTGGGGTGAACTTGCCATCAGAATTACGTGTTGTACATTACTTAGCATAGAGTTAGTTGTTCCACACCGGCCCAGGTGGATTTTAAAATGGAAATCTCACCATGGGCATCATTGAGTGCCCCAACAGCCATGACTGCAAGCATGTACCCAGTGGTCACATGACCTATCTGCTCGACAACTGGGCTCCCGGTAAATCTGCCAGTACAATTTCGTAGCAGACGTGGTTTTTCTTATGACTAACTTCCAAAATGAAACTGAGCTCTCAGATAGTAGGCCAAATGGTCGAATCAGAATTTGTTGGCTGAAACACATCATGCCATAAATGGATGAGGTCATCCTAGGGAATGTACGTAAAACAATAATCCAAAGCCTTGTTTTTCCATGAGGTGTTTGCATGGTGGAAAATTACCCTAGAGCCAAGCTGGGAGTGGATGAGTGACACAATAAAATTTCCACAATGACACTCCTTTCCCCTCAAATCTGGCCGAAATGTGGTTTTGGATCTTGAGTCGAATTAAAGCCTAGAATATATGTATTTTCTATGTGCTGACTCCTCAGCATGTCCTTCCTGATTCCCCAAAACCTGGGGAACGTATTCTGAGGCCACTTTAAATCCTAAAAATGGCTCAAAATCTACATTCCTCCCCCATTTTATAAAACCATCCCATGTTTTCTATCCTCACAGAGGTTTGATCACTGAGTAATTCATGGGCAAAACCATGCAACAAATGCACGAGGCACATTTCTGACCTCTTGTTATCTGCAACACTGTCGCGTCACATTCATGCACAAAGAACCACTCACATGCATGGGTTTTACAAGTGAAGCCATTCATGTACAACAGCCAGTGTTGATCAATTAGCCACTTGGCACCTACTAGTAAAAGGAACGTGTAACAGTTGTATGTTCTTCACAAATGTTGGTATGTCTTAAACAAAGACCCATCAGATGTGTGTACAGTGGCATGCTTGATGCCTTTTGGGATGTACATTTTCAACAATGTCTTGCCAATTGGAAGGGATATGGAAAGTTTTCTACACATCCCATTGGTTACATGTGCAACAATCTGTTGTGGTGACACCTCCTCCACTTTTTCAAGGATCATCTGTACAACCAGATAATCAGGTCGTAATTGTGGCTTTTTATGACATTTATAGGTTTTCACAGATGAAAAAAAAAGGCGATGCCTTTGTTCCAAAATGCCATGATGAGTGAGCATGTCATGGATTTTGATAGAGAAAGTTACTTGAACTAACTTCAATGACATGAATTCATCAATTGTTCTGTGGCAATCCCATTTACCAGTAGAAAAAAAGTGAAAATCCTTTTCTATTGCTTGATTTCCAGGGTACTATGACAATATTGCAGCTAATGATTGTGGAGATGAACTACAAGACAACATTGTTTTTTCTAATCGTGTTTCAGCACCAGACTTGCATAGTTGACCTGGACGGTCATGGTAAATCGACAAAAGTCCCTTGGTTTTGGGAATGGTGTTGTAAAACCATGAATAGTTGACCTTGAAGATCATGTTAAATTGACTAAACCCCCTTGGTTTTGGTAATGGTTTAATTGATGTACATCGCCAAATGCAATCACAGTACGTGTTTGGATGTTGCTACGATGGTTTCCACAACGGTGGTTGTTTGTCAGATTTCTTTGATGAGGGAAGTACCATCTACTAGCTTCTGGAGTAAGGTATGAAGAAATTATCTATTTAGTGGAAAAAATGAATGTACATCATAGACAAGGAATGCAAGAAACATGAATTATTACACCTTGGAAAACATGCCCCAAGACATAGTCATGGGATCCATTTTCCGACGAGGAATTTCCCACCAAAAGATAGATGTTTTCTAATTGTGAGTAGAAATTATGACCTCCAGACATGGAATAAGAAGCAGGAAGATCTGTTGATGGTCTCTCAAATGGAGCCCTTGTATGCAATTACATATAAAGAATATGAGTAGAATAAAACAGCTGTTCCCTAGAAGAAATCATGTCCAAATGACATGCATAGATGTTGTGTGGATCTGAATAGTTGAGGAACCATGGAGCTGCCATTTCTTCTCTTTTATTCATTGTTTTTAAAATGCTTTGGTCATAGGTTTTGAA
Source organism: Penium margaritaceum (assembly GCA_023375785.1). Lineage (NCBI taxonomy): Eukaryota > Viridiplantae > Streptophyta > Zygnematophyceae > Desmidiales > Peniaceae > Penium > Penium margaritaceum. The sequence continues at coordinate 18,201 of SZWC01005860.1, forward strand.
GAAAAACCATGTCTCCTTCAATTTCTGGTACCAGTTGGGTATATTGACTTACAAGGATCACTTACCAACCAATAAGGTATCACTGGTTTTCAATTTATGCATATTCAAGAATATATATTTTTCCTGATGTGCACACGGCTTGATGCATACATCAACCATTTTTCATCTAGATGTATGCATGTGCAAAAATCAGCATTTTCCATTATTGAAGGCATACCATACCTCTTTGTGTGTTTCTAAAATCCGTAACTTTCATGATTTTTCCCTCCTCCATTCAAGATTAGGGTGATTACGTGGACTCCATGCACGTTCACAATCTAATGGTGTAGCACTATATGGACTATGTAAAAGCTATACATTCTCCAAAAAACTTGCTTGTTCTTTTGGTGGAAAGCTACTGATATCATCAATCTGATCAAATTGTACAGATTTTTTGTAGTAATTCATCTTTTCATTGATACAACCACATTCAGTGAAAAAGTTTCTTGTGCGTGTCGTGCAATTTTTCCATCCATTTCCTGACCAAATTTCAGCTGACCATGGTAGAATTGTATGAATGACATACATTGAACCTTATAAAGAGGATTTGGCATTGGTACTGTGATTACATAAGTGGATCTTCCCTCGTTCATGCAAGCCATGCATGTCTTGTAATCTCATTCTCCACTGACTAGGTTTTTTTGGCACGTTCTATTTTGGGCAAAGGGAAATCCATCCACAAGTACCCCGATCCAAGGTCGCTAGATTTGGCCTCGTAACAAATGTGATTGGGTTTGCTAGAAATTTGCACGTACATTTTCCTGAAGTATCCTTTTGTGCTGCTATTGGTAGAGGGCAGTTATCAAATGAAAATCGTCAACACTATCTGCAAAAACTAAAATTGTTCCATTTTTTTTCCATTCAGGCATGAATGTTTTCATCACGTTGATAATTGTTTTCATTTTCTACACAACCGCCAATGTCCTAGATGGAATTTGGAAATGTGACCAGCATAAGTTCATCAAGGCACGTATTCAATGTGAAATGCCATATTTCTGGCACTTTGACTAACACGTTTGGTGCGCATGCTCACAATAACACCTTGAGCCTAGACTGTATGCTGTTTATTTGGTGTTATGATGCAAGAAGGCTAGTTGTAGAAATATGGTTCAATGAACACTCATGTCATCAGTGCAATCGGCACCTTTGACATGTGACATATCATTGATAATGACATGTAGCCCCAATGAAAACAGTTTAACCATTAAATTGACATCTTTCATGGTATTGAAATCATTTCCAATGCTAGAGTTGATATTTCATACACTGTTGCATAAAACAATTGGGTTGGTGGTGCATTCCACACCCACAACAATCATGCAAGAGGCACTTTTGTAAAACATGAAATCGGAATTTACATTATCCTTGCAGTCGGGGTTTGTGTACATGGTACAACCATCATGTTGGTCCTACACACAGAACTTAATTAAAAAAAAGTTGTGATCTACAATTATTTGAACAATGCAGTTGGTCCCTGCGTGGTATGTACAATCAAAACCATTTTTCCAATCCCAATTTGTGAACGTTGGTGCGATGGCTATCATGTTATGTTTTCAACTAGAAAATATGCACATTTCTGGTGTTCCAAGTGTAACCGGCACTTGTGTTTTTGGTGCAATCAGCACTCTTGTTATGAATACAGCTGGTACACAATTTGTTTTTAGAAGACCCTTGAAATACATGTCGGTTGCATGTGTTGTCATCCCTAAAGCCATCCCCTGTTTTTTCATGAAAAGCCTCAATCATGGAAATTGATTCAACACTTTTTGTGCTACTAGATGTTTACTTTCAACAAAATGTATGGCCAACTTGGCCACTCTCTCTTCATTGACCCCAAAACATTTTCTTTGCTTTGAGATATTTTGAAAAGTCTAGAGTGGAAAAATCCACGGCAAGTGCCTTTTTATCATTTGAGACTTGGAATCTTCCAAGTGTCACGTAGTGGTTTCTTGGTTAAACTGATGATCTCCCTATTCTTCCATGAACAGGAAAGTTCTTTAAGATAGTACCGGAGAACTCTCAGAATATTGTAGAGCTTGGACTCAGCTCCATATCGCTTGTTATGGTGGTCAAAACAGGGTCCAAACAAAGACGCCATCTCCATTTCTTTGGGCCAGCCTTGAGGTCCGGGAAAAACATCATGTCTAACCACGAGAGTTGAACCCTCCTCCTCTTAGCCACTGAATAGAGCAACCGATTGCACCACTTGCACTTGTCAGATTACTAACGAAATGATTTTTTAGTTCTTGATGCTTCTGGGGGCTGATATCCTCAGACAGATGTGGACAGAAGAAAATTCCGTCTCTCCTCTCTGTCTTCTACTGGCAATCTGACGTTGGGAGGCAGCTCCTGTCCATGCCTCAATGGCTTAGACGACCCCGTGGGATGGGGTTGGGGGGGAGGGGAGGGGAATCTCCCCTCGCCTTCCACCTGGCACCTTCAGGGCAATGGACGAGGGGAGGTAGGGGAGGAGATGCTCCCCCCACTGGCCCCTTGGCTCTGTTGGCACCTTGGACAGGGTGGG